>JASAND010007418.1:0-126551 GCA_030248195.1 Trissonchulus latispiculum | reverse complement strand
AGAGAGCAGAGATGATTTTAATTTTAATAACAGCGTCAATATGGCCATCTATCTGATTTTAGTCCCTCGTCTATATCTGGATGTCCCGTCGTGGACCATGATTCGGTATGCGTTACAGCCATTGCTGTACAATACGCCGTTTCCCATTTTTGCAGTAGGGGCCTTAGATACTGTGCGGACGCTGATGACCACGCTGAACATCGACACGCGCAATTCCATTGTTGACTTGTCTCAGGTGGTGACATATGTCGCCGAGCGCCCGGTTTCTTCTCAGTTGAAGCAACGATCCCCCAATCATGCGAAGGGGCCGTTCCTCTGGTTCGCCCGGGGCGACCGGAGGAAGGGTGAGGCGGATCGTCCGGTTCCGCCTCCGACGCCGGGCCGCATGGATAAGCCATTTCGGTGGTATCAGGAAAACATTCTGCGTTATCCTGACGCTAAGATTCGTCTGACGCCACATAAGGCGAATGCGGTGACACCGTTACAGGAGGAGTCGGTGCTGGAATGGGCCCTTGTGCGCATACGGGATACCTACATGACGGTTCACGTTTTGTCATTGTTTCAAAAATTGACGAAGCAAGACTATTTGGACATCCGGCTCAAGTGTGCCTATGCGCAGAAGGGTTCTCCAGCGGCTCTTTCCGATCTCACTCCTGTGCCGGGGGTTCCCAATTCAGTCATCTCAGATCCGCCGTTCAATACCACGCGGCGGGTTTTTCTGACGTATGAGGGTCAGAAGGGCAAAAGTAGAACTAAGCAGGTGTTCGCCTTCATCCGGCCTGAGTCGGATGTCGAGAGTCCGTGTTTGCCTCCTCTGGAGCACCGGGCGATTGATTTCTTCTCGTCGGTAGCGTCGCGCAGGAATCCTCCGGATTATTCAACAAAACCGGAAAAGGTGCCCGGCGCAGCGAAGCGTGCGGCTGAGGCCTTGGAGCTCCGGCAGGATGAGCAGGCGATGGAACTGCAGGAGCATGACGACCTACTTCCTCTGGACCATGCTCCGGACCAGCGCAATTTCGTGGGCGGGCCTGCTACTCCGACACCTTCGGAAGCAGGGTCCCAGTCGCCCGGGGATTTTTCCCCTTCAAATCGGTTAATTATCCATGAGGACCGGGATTCGGCGGGTGAGCAGCCAGTGTCTGGTGCCGCGCCGGTAGGTTCTGGGCGGCTTTCTCGTCAGAGAAACCGCTCCGTTCCCCCGCGTTCGGGTATCACCGTTCACATGGACGACCTGCCGGGTTCTTCTGCGGATATCCCGACACCGCACGGTCCTCCGGAGCGTGGTCAGGCGGAACAGCGTTCTCAGCTCTTGCAGTATGTCCAGGCGAAGGTTGCTAGGTCGGCGAGTGCGGCTGCGGAGGTACCGTATCCAGCAGGGTGGCGTACGGATTCTCCAGGGGTTCCTGAGCCGCCGGCGGCATCTACCGAGCCACCTGTTGCGCCATCGGTAGGGGAGTCTACTAAGTCTCCCTACAAGCTCCGCAAAACGGTGGTCCCTACGCCTGAAGGCGAGGTCTCGGTGGCACAGCCGGTGCCTCCGCCGGCGGGCGTCAGTCCGTCCAGCTCCCAGGAATCCTTGCGCCACCGTTCCAAAAGCGTGCCGCCTCCTGTCGTCTGTACACCACTTCCAGAAGGGGGCCCTCAGGTAGATCAGGGCCCGTCACAGCCGGCGGTCGTCCTTCAGACTCTGGATTTGGCCACCTTGGCTTCCCATCCAGCTGTGCCTTTCGCGCCGACGGCGGTCCAGGCTCATCAGGCCGCTGTCAGGGCCAAGCTTCCACCATACTACCAGCAGATTTATTCTGACATTACAACTGTTTTGAATTCGCCCTCGTCGTCCACGGCGGTCATGTCTCCGGCTGTGCAGCCACAGCTGACGCAGTTCCCACCGCCTCAGCAGGTCAGGTCACCTATGTTGGGGGCTTCCTCTGGTCCTAGGGGAGGGGCGCCGGGGCAGGCAACACCTGCTCCAGCCCTTCCATTGGGGGTTTCTCGTGCTTTTATTACTACCACCGACGTTTATGGGTTGGAGTATACCTGTCGCCGGTTGACGGCTGACGCCTTTTTCACTAGTCTCCCGGAAATTGGTACACCGGCGCAGTTAGCTGTTTTGCCAAGCTTTGGAATTTCACAGCAGGTGATCACAGAAATTTTGGGTATTCCTCCTCCCTGGAAGCCCCTGGCATTTGTGTATGCTCTGCTGGAGCGTGGGCCGTTCGATTTTGCCAATTTTTTCTATATTCTATATCCAGAACGTTTGGGCGCTGCGGCTGCTCCGCTGCCACGGCCGGAGACACCAAGTAGAGGTGTATGTGCTATGCCGGAGTTGGATTTAGGGCGTCTGTCAGATATCTCAGGTCTGTCGGATCTGCTTGTCCCAGGTTCTGCCTTGTCGGGAAGCACGCCGGCGTCTTTGAAACATACAGTTCCATCAATTCCGGTCATGGGGGTCCAGGGTGAACCTGGTCCGTCGCATCGTCCGACAGGAGCTGCGGCCGGAGCTGTCTCTTCTTCTGAACAGTTGGGTGCGGACCCGGTTCCACAGGCTTCTCCGTCGCGGCTTCCACCGTTGCCGCAGGTTCTACAGCCGATGCCTCAGAATTTGCCATCTCTGCGTCTGCCGATTCAGGTTCAACCTTTTTCATTGCAGTCGTTGCCTCCGCCTCCAGTGGACCGCCATATTGTCTGGCCAGAGACGTATTATCTTCATCCATCGAAGATGGTTCTGCGGTACCAGGGGTTGGTCCCAGGTGATTTTCCGGAGGGCACGGTTCCTACCGTTACGGTTAAGGCTTTGCCAGAATATTTGGTGGAACCTCCAGAGGGACCTTTCGAGGTCAAGCGCCATATTTCGTATAAGGACTATTCCACGCCGGAATTTGTTGATCGGCTTTATCAGCGTCCTCAGGTCTCGGCCAGTCGAGAGATGCCCTACGTTATGCGCCCTTTCACGGGGCCCCAGGAGGTTGACCCAGCGTTTTGGCCGTCGATTCATCACATCATTTCCCAGTACCCGCATGCGGTGCCATTTCGTCTGTTTTCGGAGCCTTATTGGCAGCTGGCTTATTTGCCGGATTTGCGGTCTAAGATTGATGGCGTTTCCCACAATCCCTATTTTGTCGCCATCTATAATTATTGGTGGGAACGCCTGACCACGACAGATCTTCCGTTCGCCGTTTCGGAAAAGGTCTATAAGAAATTCTTCGAGAATTTGAAGAATCTGATTCCGGATGCACCGGTTCGGCGTAACCAGACGGAACGGACAGCGGTTACTCCGGACGGAAGCCCGTTTTTCACCTTTGATATGTACCGCTGGGAAATCACTTTTGACTTTCCGCCGTTGTATAGGGATGGTGTGTTGGAGTTTGACTCCTTTCGTCTGGTGGGACGGGCCCCACATACTTGGGGAGCTGCCGCCGCTGCTGCTGCAAATATTTGTCCATTTATTAGGCTCTATCCTACATATTTTTTGGCTAAAAGTTCGCCAAACCGTTTTCTGGCCTATCTGGACAAAATTTCTGAGGGTTTCCTCTCCCTTGTGCAGTCCACCATTGACATGGTGCGGGCTCACAGGTATATGCAGCCGGATATGGCTCTGAAGTATCCACAGGTGGCTTACTTCAAGGGTCCCTCCTGTGTTGGCTCCAACATGTGGAAACTTTTGGAGGACCCGGAAACCAAGGACCCCGATTCGGTTTACATCAAGTGGGGTGAGAAGAAGTTTGGGGCATCGGAGTTTTTGTATGTCTATCGCATGCTGCGGGACTGGTACGGTCTCCCCGAGGCAGCTCGGGCGGCAGCCAGCATGGAATGTCCGTTCCAGGCAAAGTATGCTGCAGCTGACTTTGTCAAGGCCTGGGTGCCTGCTGGGTCCCACTTGCGGAAGATCTGGCAAGCCACAGAGGGCGAAGGGTACTTGACGCGTGCGCTAGTCATGCTTGATATTATTCGGGCAAAAGCAGCGTCTAGCTATCACTTCCGCAAGTGGCTCAGAAACACCGGCGTAGCATATATTGCTGAAGCCGTTGCTAGCCGGGACTTGTACTGGACCTGTGGCATTAAATGCGTCGGAGCTCAATCGTACTCCGGCCAATGAGATTCTCCAGAAAGTTCTAGACGGTGACGGTCAAAACTGGATGGGAAAGATCTGTATGTTGGTCCGCCGGGAATTGTTTCCAAATTTGGCTAACGAACTAGCTATGGAAGAGGCGCAGACGCATTTGCGTTATACCAAGTTGGCGACGGCTCGGCGTTAGTTTCTTCATGTGGTGGGGTGGGATTAAATTTTGGCCCGTATTGGCTGGGGGGAGAATCTCTGTTGTGTTACTAACGTTGGGAGGACTTAGGGTTTTCTGGTTATTCTAGAATAATTCAAGTACCTGATTGATGTTTTATCATTAAAATTGAGTTTTATTCTTTGCGACGATTTAGTTTTGTCTTCTGATTAAAAGTCTATCTAAATTGTGTTGATTTTTCGGTTTAAACTATTCAGGTACTCGTTGAGTTTTTAACCTTTTTATTAATTTTTACCCTTTTACCTTTCTTTTATAAAAACGATCTACATTTTTATTAGGCAATAGTACTGGGGGCATTCCACCTTGTCGTATCCCGGCGGGTCCGTGGTTGCCCGTCGCCTGCGGTCGCCCTCAGGGAGGCCAAGGGTGGGCTGTCAACTCCGGAAAGGCACTTTTGACTCCGTAGTTATATTTTCCGATTCTTTGCGATTGACTCAGTCCGCGGTTGCTGACGGTCGGGCTCAGCCAGGCCAACGGTTGCCGTAGACTGGTGTCTCCCTCTCTCAAAATTAAGTCGGGCCTTGTATTTGCACTGTTGGCCGTAGTGCCTATTATATACTGTCTTGCTGGCCTGCGGGCCTGAATTTTTGCCCTCCCCCCTGTCCCCACTTGACTGCGAGAGCTTCCCCTGTAACTATTGTTGTTTGTATGGTTGTATTGTCCCCTGGTCCCGGTACTATACGGGTGGCCCATGGTTCTGGTTATTCTATCTGGTGATTCGGGTCTTTTGTTTGACGGTGATCTGGTGATACGGTTCTGGATCTGGACGGGTCGCTTGTGCCGAGGGGCACCGGCCCGTATCCCTGGCGGCAGGTCCCCCGACGTTTGCTTGGTGTGGCTCCCTGCCCATGGTTTCTCTGGTTGGCCCAGCTTGTTCTGGTCTTGTCTTCTGGCTTTTGGACTATTGCCATGTGAACTTTAATAATAAGTCTATATTTTGTGATGTTGTGAATGATTACCGGTTATGTCCCCATAGCCTCGCTAGTACCCCTTCCCCCTTGCCCCTTCTGAGATACTTTTTGTTCTGCTTTTGTTTGCCTTTACTGTTTCACTTATACTTGCTTTTTACGATTTAGATTTAATCTTGGTGGGGGGAGTTATTGGTCATTGTCGTGGGTTTCGTCCGTGGGTATAACTTTCTTTAAATTTTCTTAAACTCTTTTCCTATTTCTTTATTTTCCTGAGACTTTCTGTATTTGGGGTGGGTGGTGCTCGCTAGCTCGGCTCTGCCGTTCTATACTATGTAGTATTTTATTTTGTTCTTTTCGGGTCTTTTCTATTTTTCTAACTGGTGTTTGTTTCTCTGTTTTCTTTCTAATGTGCTGCGAGTTTACTTTGTTAAAAATTTTCCTATTTTCCATGACTGCCATTTTGTTGCCTTGTTACTACCTTGCCATGTCACTCTGTGCAGCTATTTTTGCAATATAGATGCTTTATTTTGTATTTGCTTTAAAACTGTGGCATTATTCTGATTCTATTTTCGCGATTCGATTGGGATTTTTGTCCTCCGGAGTTGTTGGCAACCAACTCCGGAGCTGTTGTCTACTGAGCTATGTTGTTCTGGAGCTTAAATTTCTGCTTTCATTTTCTTCCTTGCTTACTCCGGAGCTGTTTTGTTACTTTCGTTTTGATTTTTCTCTCTAAAAACGTCAGCTTCGATTAAAAAGTTTATTCCGGCCGTGGTCTTTGACTTTTCATCCTCCTCCGGAGTTCAATTTCTGCTTTTGTTTCCCGGTAAAAGTTCCTCCGGGGCTATTTTTTCTGCTTCTCCATGGTGTTTTCTGTCTAAAAACGTTACTCCGGTGGCCGGATGTGGCATCGGTTGTCTGTTTCGAGTGCTCCGGAGTACTTGTCTCTTTTGTTACCTGCGTCCTCGTCGTGGCTCAAGGGTGTCCTAGCCTTTATCTTTGTGTGTAGTCGGTGTAGTATGTGTCTGTGTTGAGTAGTGTCTTCCCGATATGTTTCGGAGTAGTTTTAGCGTGTCTCAGAGCACCCGGGTGTAGTATGTTGGGGCCTGAGTAGTGTTCCCGAGTAGTCGACCTCGAGGGATACGCCAAAATTTTATCTTTTCCGGTGATTCCTAAAACGCGTTTTATCTTTACTAGTAGGTAGGGTACGTAGGTTAATTTGACTTTATTACTAACCCTTGAGCCCTTGACCGCGGCGAGGTCGCGCGTTTCAAAAGAGGGGGTATTCTGTGAATTATTTCGGTCAGTCTAAGCGTATTTTCATCTGAAATTATGAAAGTGTACTGCTAACTTCATGATAAATTTATATTTCGTCATTTTCAATTGAATTTCTAAAATGTAAGGCTAAATTCATGAACGGTCAAACTAAATTATTTTCAAATCATTACTCCTGTGTATAGGCCCACGGTCGGACTAGCTAATTCACACAATCATTCAAAATTCAAGCGCGCAGTCAGTTGGTTGTTATTCTCGGTACAGGCGGGCGGCTCTTTTCTGCACATTAGTTACGCCCTATTAATTTTGGGAGTTTAGGCGCCATTCTTGTTCCCCCTTGTCTGGGCGGGGGCTTTGTGTTCAAAGGTTTGTGAGTTGTTTAGTGTATTTTAAAACATTGTTCTGGTGCCTTTGTCTTACTTGTCTTTTTCTTTTGAAATTTATATTGGAATTATAATAATTTGGTGTAACTTTGAGTCGGAAAGTAAAACTCGCTTTTTATTAAAATAAACTTGTATTTTTGATTAAGTCGTCCTTTCTTTACTGTAGGCTAGGGTAATTAGGACGGTAGGAGTCTGACTTGCACACACTCTGTCGAATCGTTGCAATCTTCTAATTTTCCAGAAATTCGCTTGTCGGGGGTCACGCTCTCAGAGCGTACTTTCTACAAGTTTATTTCTGTGATTTAAATTCGTTTGTTCAGAGATCGTATAGTCTAAATCTCTACACTAGGAAGGTCTGAGTGTCTCACTCCGCCTATTATAAAATTACTGAATACTGAAGCTTTAGTATGCACTTAAAGTTATCGTTACTCTTCGAGTGTTTATTTCATATCAATAATGGTTTACAACGACTCTTAGAATCGTTCTTTTTACAAACTGTACAGATTTACTCTAAGCTTGATATAACAGAATACAAGAGACTACTCCGGGTGAGGATGTGGAACTGATATTGGGAATAAACTAATCTCCTTCCCCTCCAGATCAAATTGCGGAGGCTGTCGAAGAAATGGTGGATGAAGTTGGAAAAATCGACGATCAGTTAAATTCTTAGAATGGGTAGGCTGCGTAGGAGCAGTAATACCTACGCCAGGGGTCGGCTCATTGTTGTCTTTTAGGAAAAGTTTGACTTAAAAGTCGATATGCAAAGGATTGTTGGAAAATAAAAAGTTGGTACGAAACTTAACTTATTCCTATAATCTGACCTAGATAGCTAAATGTACGATAGCTGGATGTGGCATTGTATTTTTTCACTGTTGATGTGAGTAGTAGAGCTTATGGCCGAACTAATGCAGTTCTAGAGGAGGGTCCACAGTGCGGTATACTCTTTTTTCTATGTATATATGAACAAACCAGAACGCACTGTGGGGCGATTGTTCATTCCATTCCATTCCTATTTTAACATTTCCCTTTTTCAGCTGGTTTTCGCCAGATTATACTGGTTCCAGCAAGTCAAGGCGTCAACATCAAAGAGAGATAAAATTAGCGGAAATAAGGGAGATAGATTGAAAAATCATTGCGGACGCAAAAGTCGCAGCCACGAAACCGTTATATCATCGGATTCAGCACAGATTGGACTCCAGAGGGGGCCCCTAAAACAAGTTGGGTCGGGGGAGCCTCCCACCCAAGATCTCCGTTACAACTCTGCCTGGCACCACAGAGGATCATCGTGTATACGACAAAACACATGGAGAATCGAAAAAATTGGAGAGAACCTTTACAGCGAAATCAGAAACAGAGAACAAGACAAACACGCAACAAGACGTCCCCACTATATAGGAAGACCTACTACCCTCCGGAGAATTTTTCTCCAGCCCCCCCTTAAACACCAAACTTTGTTGGTTCAATTAATAGCTTTGTTCATATATATACTGCTGCACTAATCAACTAATCACTAATAATTTATTAGTACCTTTTATGCAACGGGCCCCGGAGGGGTCATCCTGTCCCCCAAATTTCGAATTTGGGGGGGGGGGGTCAGTAGAAAAAGTTTTTGATCGATTTTGATCGATCGATTCTACTGATCCATCGATTGATCGAATCGATCGATCGCTCGATTCCAGTTTTAAAATCTGCGACCCCGATTTACCCTTGGGGCACCTTCTCAGCCAAATCGGAGACAAGCATTTTTTCAAACCATATATAAGGGAAGGCAAACTTTTTGTCCCTCCATCTTTATAAATGCCATTTGGACCTTCAACGCCCCCATAGGTGTAACGGAGGTTTGGGCTGGGGAAGGCTCTCCAGAACTTTTTTGGGTGAGACCCCCCTGGCAGGACCCCCAACCGTCACCGAAAACATTTTTGTATTTGTCTATAAAACAACCATATAAATAAATACCCAAATTTTCTCCGGTTTTCGCGCCGTTTGCGTGGCTACCGTCCCCTCCCAAAGTCTTGGGGGAGGGTAGGCTTCCCCCGCCTTACACCTGTGAATCACTCGTACTCCCCCCAACCTAAATAGGTGGTACACCTATATATGCTCGCCCTTGCCAAATTTGATCCTTTTACCACCATAGGTGTAAGGTGGGGGATGGGGGGGGTAGCCCTTCCCCAGCCATTTTCTCAACCCCACGCAGAACGTTTTGGGGAAACACGCCGCCGCCCCCACCCCCCCCCCCCTCCCGCGCAGAAACGTCCAGAAATTCGGTATTGCTAGTGCCAGAATGCTGCTTATTAATAGTACAAAAAACCATTAACGAGTAGTACCAAATATAATACTCAGCATGCTAAATGTAGAAAGGAGGGAGCAATACACGGTGCATTACAACATATTACGGGATATCTAGAACTTCTAAGATGAGTGCTGACAGCAATACATTTGCAATGCTAATTTCATGTGAATTCCGAAACTTGAAACGCACAGCTCTTCCGCTCACCTGAGACAGTCCAGCTCGAGAATAAAATTTCAGTACTGGTGAAGTAGCGGATGACATCTCACAGGGAACAAATATTTTAAAATCTTTCCAATTTTTTTTGTTGGAAGCACGATGTTTGTTTGAATCATAGTATGGATAAAAAAGTTCAGCATAATCTGTCCCCCGAGCCAAATTTGGGCCTTCTACTCATAGTTTCCCTGGAAATTTTGGTTGGGGGGGGTAAACTTCGGAAATTTGGTGGTCGACCCCCGAAATGTGATGGGGAGTACCCCCCCCGAACACCCCCCCCCCCCCCCCCCAAAATTCGGACCTCAGAAAATTCAAAAAATGGCCAAAAAATGCAAAATTTTCTGTAATTTAGCCCTTTTTTCATCAAAATAAGGCTTGTTCTTAACGTTTTAGGCGTTTTTGCACCGTTTTAAAGCGATTTTAGGCCAAAATTTTAGAAAAATTTTTCAAAAAATGACCATTTTTCGACCAAATTTAGCTAACTTTTTGTGTCAAAAATTCGTTGGGGGGGGGGTTCGGTTCGGGGGGGGGTAGCCAAAAGTGGGGGGAGGAATAGTCCAAAAATCTGGGAGGGGGTAAATTTGGTCGAAAATTTTGGGGGGGGGATACCAACCCCCAACCCCCCCCCCCCCTAAGGAAACTATGCTTCTACTCCCCCCCCCCAACCCAAACAGGTGGTACACCTATGGGGAGAATATCATAGTCATAGGTGTAAGGTGGGGGGGGGGGTTGGGGGGGGGTAGCCCCCCCCAAGCCTTTTTTCAACCCTCCCCCAAAACTTTTTGGGGGGGGACGTCCCCCCCCAACCGGGGGGGGGGGGGGGGGGTAGTCGCGCCGAAGGCGCGAAAAATGGCCAAAAATTGGGTATTTTTGGATAAATTTTGTAAAAATTTTCAAAAATGTCCAAATTTTTGGCTTAAACTGTTTATTATTATGAGAAATACACGTTTTTAACTGTATTATGGATCTTATGACTCAATATTGTCTTTATTTTGGACTTGGAAACATGTTGGCAATCAAGTTTTTGAGTTTAAAACCACTGTCTAATGTTAAAATTACTTTATGGTTAGATGTTTTTATCATTAGCAACAGCTGAAAATGCGATTTTTGGCATAAAAAATGAAAAATTTTTTTGGGGGAGGGTTGGGGGGGGTCCTGGGGGGGTTGGGGGGGGTCGCCAGAGGGGGCCCCCCACAGAAAATGTTGGGGGGGGGAGCCTCCCCCACCCCAAATCTCCGTTACACCTATGATCATAGTTTCCTGGGGGGGGGGGTATGCCCCCCAAACGTTTTGACCAATTTTACCACCTCCCACCCAGAATTTTTGACATATATACCCCCCCGAATCCCCAGCGATTTTCGGACCCACAAAGTTAGCTAAATTTGGCCGAAAAATGGTGATTTTTTGAAAATTTTTTACTTGAAATCGCTTTGAAACCAAAACGGTGTAAAAACGTTAAAAACAGGCCTTATTTTGAAGAAAAAAGGACTAAATTACCGAACATTTTGCATTTTTCGGCCATTTTTTGAAATTTCTGGGGTCCGTATCCTGGGCTGGGGGAGGCTGGGCTGGGGGTAACCCCATCACATTTCTTGGGTCGACCACCAACCCATAGGTGTAACGGGGATTTGGGTTGGGGGGGCCCTCCCCCCAAAATTTGGGGGCGGGCCCCCTTTTTAGACCTCCCCCAACCCCCCCCAGGACCCCCCCAAACCTCCCCTAAAAATTTTTTCCTATTTTTATGCCAAAAATCGCTTTTTCAACCATTGCGAAATGCGAAAATGCGCTAATGCGAAAAAACATCCAACCATTAACTAATTTTAACATTTAGACAGGGGTTTTAAACATAGGTGTAATTGGGGGGGGGGTAACCATAGGTGTACCAGGCTACAGTTTACCCCCTTTGAGACCCCCCCCCCACGGAGAGGCCTGACCCCCCTCCCCCCCTACCCGACCTCAACTACTCCCCCCAAGCCGAGCACAAACCCCCCTCCCCCCCTCCCCGACCTCATCTACTATCCCCCCAAGCCGAGCTCAAACCCCCTCCCCACCTAAAATTGGGTCCAAACCAAGTAAAAAATGCAAAATTTTTGAAAAAATTTTTTGCAACTTCTGAAAATTTTGGAAAAAAATCTGAAAATAGGTTATATATCACCTATAAACAGCTAAAGATGGTTATTTATAGCAACTAGAAGATAATATACGCAATTATAAACCACAATCTGGGCTAATTTAGGCATATTTTAGTGCAAATTCGTCAATTTTCAAGCCCTATTTTCGCATACGAAAACTTGACAGAAGCTTTTGAGTACGTTTAATGTACTGTACATTGAAAAATGAGCATTTTTAGCTAAAAAACTTGGGTACAGTTTAGGGGGGTCCTCCCTCCCCAAATTTCGGATTTGGGTGGGGTCCCCCGAGCCAAATTTGGACCTTCTACTCCCCCCCCAACCCAAACAGGTGGTACACCTATGGGGGTAACCCCCCCCAGCCATTTTTACAAACCCCCCCAAAAAGTTTTGGGGGCCCCCGGCCCCCCCCCCCATCTGGGGGGGGGTAGTCGCGCCGTAAAAATTGGGAATTTTTAGGGTAAATTCTGCAAAATTTTTCAAAAAAGCCAAATTTTTTGCTTAAAGTGTTTATTATTGCGATAAATACACGTTTCTAACGGTTTTATGGACTTTCTGGCTCAATATTGACCTTATTTTAGGCTTAGAAACATGTTGGCAATCAAGTTTTCGAGTTTAAAACCCTTGTCTAATGTCAAAATTACTTCATAGTTGAATGTTTTTGGGCATTAGCAATGGCTGAAAATGCGATTTTTGACATAAAAATAGAAAAATTTTTTTGGGGGAGGTTTGGGGGGGGGTCGTGGGTGGGTTTGGGGGGGGTCTAAAAAGGGGGCCTCCCCCAAAATTCCGGGGGAGGGCCCCCCTAACCCAAATCCCCGTCACACCTATGGTTTTAAACTCGAAAACTTGGTTGCCAACATGTTTCTAACTACAAAATAAGGTTAATATTGAGTCAAAAAGTCCATAAAACTGTTGAAAACGTGTATTTCACGCACTAATGAACACTTTCAGCCGAAAATTTGAACATTTTTGAAAAATTTTGCAAAATTTACCCTAAAAATACCCGATTTTTGGCCAATTCTTCGCGCCTTCGGCGCGACTACCCCCCCCCCCCCCCCGGTGGGGCGGGGGGGGGGGCCCCCAAAAACTTTTGGGGGTGGTTTGGAAAAATGGCTGGGGGGGGGGTTCCCCCCCAACATAGGTGTAACGGAGATTTGGGGTGGGGGAGGCGAGGCCCAGTGGCGGATCCAGGGGGAGGGCCCCGGGCACCCCCCTTTGCGATTTGGGCCCCTCCCTTTCAACTTGAGGGCCCCCATCCAAAGTTTGTCTTTACTGTAAGTTTTCCCAGGTTTCACACAATATCCAGTAACTGGGATTATGAAGTTTGGCGATACAAGTAATGATGAGAAATATGTCGTTCTTTTCGTCAACTTTTCGCGCCTTCCATCGTAGATTGTGAAATTTCAATGCATTGGCAATATTGTATAAATTTAGATAGAATGCTGCTTAGGGAAGCCATGGGAAAACTTAACCTCTCAACTTTAAGCGCTCATAACTTGCTAACGACGTAACGTATTGCGTTAAGATTAGGATATATATTCTGAATCAGAAAAGTCTCCTCTGTTTTAAGTGCTTTTCGCGCGGCGATGGGGCCGTCACGCGCGGCCATCCGCGCACGCCTTCGGCGTGGTTCTCGTTTGGCACATTTGGCAGAATTCCTTTCGCCAAAACAGTTTTAAACTGCGCAAACTGAAGAATTTAATCAGAATGTTACATATTGCCAAAGGCTAGGCAACCTAAATTGGTTTCATTGATCTCAACAGTCTTAGAACGTTGAATTGGTTTCAGTCAGGCATCCCAACTTAGAACTATCTCTGCACACTTTCGAAAAACGTTTTAAGATCTCAGGGTTAGTATATATTTATTCATAATTCTGGCGCTATCTTGAACTATTTTGAGCTGGGGCCCCTCCCTTTACAAAATCCTGGATCCGCCACTGGGGAGGCCCCCCTTCCCCAAATTTTGGGGGCGGGCCCCCTTTTTAGACCTCCCCCAAACCCCCCCAAAACCCCCCCCAAACCTCCCCCAAAAAATTTTTTCAATTTTTATGCCAAAAATCGCATTTTCAGCCATTGCTAATGCCAAAACACTTCCAACCATTAACTAATTTTAACATTAGACAGGGCCTTTAAACTCGAAAACGTGATTGCCAACATGTTTCTAACTCCAAAATAGGGTCAATATTGAGTCAGAAAGTCCATAAAACTGTTTAAAACGTGTATTTCACGCATTAATGAACACCTTAAGCCAAAAATTTGGACGTTTTTGAAAAATTTTGCAAAATTTATATACCCTAAAAATACCCGATTTTTAGCCAATTTTTTCGCGCCTGCGGCGCGACTACCCCCCCCCCCCAGTTGGGGGGGCATAGGTGTACCTTGAGAAAACGTTGGGGGAGGGGGTAGCCGAAATTAGGGTAGGTGGGGTCAGCCGTTTTGAGGTGGGGTGGGGTCCGAAAAAATCGATTTGGGGCCTGGGGGGGGGGGGGTAAAAAAATTTTTCGGTCAAAAATTTAGAAAAAATTCGCAAATTTGCTGAAAAAGCGTTATTTCCAACTAAACATCAACAATATTTGTTCATTTTTGCTTACTTGTTCGAAAAAACTTGGATTTTTTGCAAAAATTTCGAATTTTTACTAATTTTGAGGCAAAATTTTCAAAATTTTGAGGGTGGGGTCTGGGATTTGGCCATTTGGGGGTGGGGTCTGCCTCCAAAATTTTGAGGGTGGGGTTGGCACTTTTCGATTTGGGGGAGGGGTTCCCCCCACCCCCCCCCCCCCAGGTACGCCTATGGGGGGGCGGGGGCCCCCAAAAATTGTTGGGGGTGGTTTGGAAAAATTGCTGGGGGGGGGGTTACCCCCCCAAACCTCCCCCCAATTACACCTATGCCTCCAAACCTCCCCCCAATTACACCTATGCACCAACCTTCCAAGATTTACCCCCCGACCCAAAGTTTCAGGAAAACTATGCCCCCCCTCAACCCAAACAGGTGATTCACCTATGGGTCCCCCGCGCCCGCAGGAGTTTTTTTATTTCGTTGCCGAGCGTTATAACGGCCAAATGGCCTCAACGATAAAGCAAAAGCTTTGTTAGGCCATCTACCAAAAATTTTGGCCATCTAGTTTTACTAATTTTTAGGGGTTACGGCACCCTGGAGTTACTAATTTTTAGAGGTTACGGCACCCTGGAGCGGGAGGAATCCCTGGTCTCCCATCTTTTCGAATATGCGCAGTTGTTTAGTTGTAACGAAATCTAAACTTGAATGGTTACTATTAAGTACAAATATATACAGAATGTATATACAGTACCCTGCACCCAAATTTGTGACAGTTGGCGATAATTGGAAGTTCGCGAAGTTGACGGAAATCGCCGAAGTTGACGAAAATCGCTATCAATCTGCAAAAAGTTCGCGAATTTCTGTTTTCGCCAACTGCCACCATTTGAGTGCAGTGCAGGGTACTGTTTGTTAGGAACCAAAATCTAAAAATTTTACCGGAAGCCGCAAAGAACGATTGCCTGGTAATGGGTCGATGTCTGCTAAGTTTTTGTAATATAGTGAGGCCACAGATATAGATTATTCGGGATGGAGAGTTGAAATTGCCCTGAGTTGGTTTTTCGAACCTAACTTTCGCTACAGTGGTCACAGAGCCAAAGTTCTTATACCATTCGACGCAGAACCGCACGCTCTTTGCAACGGTGTTATCCCGACGCGCCGCGACCTCTCCAGAAAAAGCTTGGCACCAACAAACATGGAAGTAGTACGACAACATGTGCCAACGAGACACGCACGCGCCGCGGATGGCCGCCCGTGACGGCCCCATCGTCGCGGTAAAGTCACTCAAAGGAAAGAGGAGACTCTGCTGGTTCAGGGACTGCTTAAATTATTGAAATCAGATGACTGGTTAGTGAGATGATATGACCATTTAAAGTTTCTTACTTCACCTTGTCAAAATCCTTACAGTACCCTGCGCCCAAATGGTGACAGTTGGCGATAGAATTATATATTACGTATGTAAAAAATTTGGACCCCGAAGTTTCTTTAGCTTTGAATTTCCCATGGGTCAAAAGTGGTGTTACCCTGGCCAATTCTCTTAACACTGTTTATTGACTCCAGGAAGCAAGGAATCGATTTGTGTTCTGTTGCTCTAGTAAGCACAGCGCAAATAATTTAGCGTTGTAATTTCGCATCTGGCCTGTGTGACTTGGCCCAGGGTCACGTGACCTTGGTCAGGGTCATGAATTTTATTTCAAGGCGTAGGAGCTTAAAACTTGCCTATGACATGTTTTCTGGGCGTAGAAGTCAAATTCAGCGTTAGTTTTCATGTGGGTTTAGCCCACATAATGTGATCCTGACCTCCCCCTGGATCCGGAGGGTCGGGGTCATGACTGACAGCTGATCAGTGGGTTAGACTGGTCTCTGAGGTACCTCATTTTAAGCTTCTAAGTTATGGACACACTCGAAGGCGCGAGCATTTTAGGTCTTTTGCTCGTTTTTCTATTTTTCTCCTTAATTTAGCCTATGTACTAATTTCGAATCGCGACGGGGGAGAGGTGATCCTCCCCTGCTGTTCATTCTATATATATATATAATCATTCATTAATTATATATAATGTAGGTATATATGTTGTATAATACCTGTTTGTATAATCTTATAAACGTATATACGTACGTATGTTTTTGCATACAGAGTCTGGATGCGTAATACGTAATGGATAATGAAGTGGCGTGTACAGAGTCGCCATTGGAAGGTACAGGACCAGATGCTGCTGTAGTTAATGGTGGAAAGCATGAAGACGGCGTCGTGTCCTCGGTTGATTCTGAACAGGATAGAATATCTACTGCGGCAGTAGTGAACGATGCTGAAGTCGAGCAGATTGTAGATGACCAAACCTCTTCCTCAACAGCAATTCCTGCTGGCTCTTCCAAAGTCGATTTGACGGCTGAATCTGCGGTTCATCGTGATAGGGTGCGTACGGACGTTCGGCTGATTGTAATAAATATACGTATATAACAACTGTTTTTGGTATTGTTGCTTCTGCCGAGGAATTGGTGGAGAGACTGCTTATGGCGCAAACTGTGGTTGGTTGGCATTTGGTTAGATAAAATTCTACTTTGATTATTTAAGGCTATTTTTTGGGGCAATATTCTAAGGAATTTAGCAGGGGGGGGGAAACGAAGTTCGAGAAAACAAATAAAATTATTGTGCCGGTGCGTGCTGGCGAATAGCGGACAGAGTTAAAACGCGGCGCTAGGGAGGTTAGCGCGTACTACCTAATATGATAGCTGTGTATATATATACTGCTTTAGTTTCATGTGATCTGGATCAAGTTTTATTGTTTTGTAGGCTACTGATGCTGATGATACTGTGTCAGCTGCAACTGTTGTAGTCAATAATTCAGCTGAAGGCCCAACTTCTTCGGAAGTTGGCTCTTCGTTGGCCGAAAGTCCTCCTCCTCCAGCTGCGGCAACCGCCAACCCCCTGATTCTAAGTCCGACCGCCGCTGCTGCTGTGGCGAGTTCTGTGCCGAGTCCAACTCGGGAACTGACCCCAGCTCCGTCGGATGAGAGCCAGTTTACGGATGTGAGCCTGGAAAGTCCGTCACCGGCCAGCGTAGGCGGGAGTAAGGCGCTCCATTCTGCTTCCGCCGCCTCCAAGAGATCTCCCAACACAGGTCTTGGTGATGGTGCTGGGACCCTCAAGACGGAGGAGAATGGACAGGAAGTGGATTTGGATGATGATGAAGCTGGACCTGGTGGAGGTGGAGACCTCCAAGACCGGACTGCTGGCGTCGGTACGGCAGGAGGTCGTGCCGCAGAACCGCCACAGTGGTCGGACGTGGAGTCGGCACAGTTGGCCCTGAGTGGTGGGAAGCTGACCACGCCCCATGACGATTCTGGGGTACGTATACGTATACGTATACTGCTTGTGTGTACTATGTAGATTACAGGCTGTTCTGTAGTTTGCTCACTCTGTTCGTACAGTAAGAGAAGTCGTAAGTCTCTGTCTTGATAATGATTGTGTGATAGAGTCTCATAATTTTTAGCCCGTTTTGCAGTACAGTAATTTTTGAGTTGCGATGCAGAGTCTAGGACATTTTCTGGGACAGGCTAAATTTTGTCGCTAGGAAAATATATATTGATGTGCTTGCAGTAAAAAACTCGGAACGAAGTGAAAATATTATCAACTGAACCAACTTTATTGTGTTATGACGGGTTGAATTTGCTGTCGCTTTTGCTTTCTTGACTTTTCTTGTTCCTTTTTCTATGACCTAGTTTTTCTGGCCGGAATAGTCTATCAAACTGCCATCTTTAGATGATTTGTGGCGGGGACATGTTTGGTTTTGTTTATTTGTTTCTAGAAATCTCTGGAAGGGGTTCTGGCAGGCCTGCAGCCGCCGGAAGAAACCGGAGAATCGGATGTGGAAGTGTTCGCTCGCCTGGAAAGTATGGTGAAGTCTGGGACGGCTGAAAATAAGGAGGTTGTCGCCGCTGTGCTGAAAGTGGTATGCAAATTACATTTGGTATTTTGAAAATAAATACCAATTTTTCTCTTGGTTAAGTCTTTTTTCCAGCGATTATCTTGTAAATATATTTGTATGAAAATGTTTGGGAATTGTAAAAACTTGGTGGTATGTAGATGGAAGTTTTTGTCCCCCCTCCCCGCCCACAATTTCGAGAGGAAATCTCATTCTTTACGGACGGTGCAAAGGTGTTTATGTTTCTATGGAGAATAATTTTACCTCCTCTCACTGGAATAAGTCCAATTTTTTACTCGAGAAGATTGTGGTTAATGCGGTTCCGATTATTTAATATTAAAGAGACTATAGTGATGTTACTGGATGAAAAGCAATGCACAGCCCCCACTTCTCCAACTCCAAACCTTCCAACAAATAAAACCAATTTTGTTCCTCTGCCCCCCCCACCCCCTATCAATACGTAACTCTAAAATTTTTATCTTCAACAACCCCCGTAGAAATTCACCCAGACATTTGATACACTCTGGGTTTGGCAATGCATTGTGTACTCATGCTTAGTGAATGATCTTCTTAAAATTTCTTACCCTAGTTCCAATATTGTGTCTTATTTTTAGTTTTTTCTAAATTGCCGGTACAGGGTAAGAAAAAGGGATACTATATATACATACTTTAGTGCTATCGGATTAGTGGTGAAGCTTTTGAAGGCAGTGCCAGCTTTAGTAGAGGATAATTTCTTATCATGGGGGAGCTCGGAGAGCCCCCCATAATATGAGCTATAAAGGCACTTTGCGGATTTTGAAAAGTGCTAATTAGGCATAACTAATTAACGGGAAGGAATTAAGAGCTAATATTTACATTTTTGAAATCTCCAGGCCAAGAGCTTTCGAATGATACCAAACTTGCCCGGAAAAAATGAACTTTGAAAAAATCGACTTTCTCTTACGGGTTTGAAAGTGGGGTTTTTTTTTTTTTTTCTCTGTATTCAGCATGATTTTTTCCATTTTTCTGTTAACTCGATTTTTCAAACGGCCCATAGGAAAAATTTTTCTATACTATTTTTTGATTATCTAGGCAATGGCATTTAGCAAGTTTATGTTTTTTTCCCGAATTTCGATCTGGTTCGATTTTTATAGATGGTCAAAAATGGAAAAAATAGCGTTTTTGGACACCTTCAAGCTGAAAAATTTCTAAGTCCGAAAATTTGAAAATAGTCTAAAAACGGGCAAAAACAGCGTTTTTCGGCCTCGGGGTGGTACCCATATATAGTAAATCGGGGTCGCTGAACACGATGGGCATACTGCCGAAACCGACGGATGTGACCTCTGACCCACAGCGCCCACCCACAGTGGCTCCGGTGTGGCTCAAAAATGAAAGTCTTCAAAAGTGGTCATGTTTGGTATCAAATGAAAGCCCTTGGCGAGGCGATCAACTTTTGTCATTATGCCACACCCGAAAAGTGGCTCCATCGTCCCGTGGGCGGGTGCCCCACCCACAGTGGGTCAGCTGTGGCTCAAAAATGAAAGTCTTCAAAAGTGGTCATGTTTGGTATCAAATGAAAGCCCTTGGCGAGGCGATCAACTTTTGTCATTATGCCACACCCGAAAAGTGGCTCCATCGTCCTGTGGGCGGCACCCACAGTGGGTCAGCTGTGGCTCAAAAATGAAAGTCTTCAAAAGTGGTCAAGTTGGGTATCAAATGAAAGCCCTTGGCGAGGCGATCAGCTTTTGTCATTATACCACCCACGAAAAGTGGTCCCACCGACTTGTGGGTGGGTGCCCCACCCACGGTGGGTACGGTGTGGGTCAAAAATGAAAGTCTTCAAAAGTGGTCATGTTTGGTATCAAATGAAAGCCCTTGGCGAGGCGATCAACTTTTGTCATTATGCCACACCCGAAAAGTGGCTCCATCGTCCTGTGGGCGGGTGCCCCACCCACAGTGGGTCCGGTGTGTGTCAAAAATGAAAGTCTTCAAAATTGGTCAAGTTTGGTATCAAATGAAAGCCCTTGGCGAGGCGATCAACTTTTGTCATTATGTAACACCCGAAAAGTGGCTCCATCGTCCTGTGGGCGGGTGCCCCACCCACGGTGGGTCCGGTGTGTGTCAAAAATGAAAGTCTTCAAAATTGGTCAAGTTTGGTATCAAATGAAAGCCCTTGGCGAGGCGATCAACTTTTGTCATTATGTAACACCCGAAAAGTGGCTCCATCGTCCTGTGGGCGGGTGCCCCACCCACGGTGGGTCCGGTGTGGGTTAAAAATGAAAGTCTTCAAAAGTGGTCATGTTTGGTATCAAATGAAAGCCCTTGGCGAGGCGATCAACTTTTGTCATTATGCCACCCACAAAAAGTGCCCTCACGGACCTATGGGCGGGTGCCCCACCCACAGTGGGTCCCGTGTGGGTCAAAAATGAAAGTCTTCAAAAGTGGTCAAGTTTGGTATCAAATGAAAGCCCTTGGCAAGGCGATCAACTTTTGTCATTATGCCACCCACAAAAAGTGCGCTCACGGACCTGTGGGCGGGTGCCCCACCCACAGTGGGTCCGGTGTGGGTCAAAAATGAAATTCTTCAAAAGTGGTCAAGTTTGGTATCAAATGAAAGCCCTTGGCGAGGCGGTCAACTTTTGTCATTATACCACCTCCAAAAAGTGGCCCCACCGATCTGTCGGCGGGTGCCCCACCCACAGTGGGTCCGGTGTGGGTCAAAAATGAAAGTCTTCAAAAGTGGTCAAATTTGGTATCAAATGAAAGCCCTTGGCAAGGCGATCAACTTTTGTCATTATGCCGCCCACGAAAAGTGCCCTCACGGACCTGTGGGCGGGTGCCCCACCCACAGTGGATCCGGTGTGAGTCAAAAATGAAAGTCTTCAAAAGTGGTCAAGTTTGGTATCAAATGAAAGCCCTTGGCAAGGCGATCAACTTTTGTCATTATACCACTTCCAAAAAGTGGCCCCACCGATCTGTGGGCGGGTGCCCCACCCACAGTGGGTCCGGTGTGGGTCAAAAATGAAAGTCTTCAAAAGTGGTCAAGTTTGGTATCAAATGAAAGCCCTTGGCAAGGCGATCAACTTTTGTCATTATGCCACCCACAAAAAGTGCCCTCACGGACCTGTGGGCAGGTGCCCCACCCACAGTGGTCCGGTGTGGGTCAAAAATGAAAGTCTTCAAAAGTGGTCAAGTTTGGTATCAAATGAAAGCCCTTGGCGAGGCGATCAACTTTTGTCATTATGCAACACCCGAAAAGTGGCTCCATCGTCCTGTGGGCGGGTGCCCCACCCACGGTGGGTCCGGTGTGGGTCAAAAATGAAAGTTTTCATAAGTGGTCAAGTTTGGTATCAAATGAAAGCCCTTGGCAAGGCGATCAACTTTTGTCATTATAGCACCCACGAAAAGTGGTTCCATCGCTCTGCGGAGAGGGTACATTCGTGTGTTGTCAAGCGTGTAAGTTCAAAAACGCGAAAAATTGTCAACCTCTAAAATGAATGCGGCCAAGATTGTTTCATTATATCTTTAGCTAAAATGAATGTGGCAAAGATTGTTTCATTATATATATAGCTGGAGTGGAGGTAACAATACAAAATCCTTCAGGCTTGCTATATATAAGTTAAAACCCACCCATTATGGATGGTATCGCACTCTGATACAATACCAAAAATGAAATAGGACAAGTAGGAAAAATGCTCCTTGCAGTCGCATGAAAAAGTTAATATGAGCTATGATGGCCAACATTTAAGCGTGTCAAGGACAAGACTTAAAATGTTTAATATGAGCCAGCATCTAAATATGTAGAGGACAAGATGTAAACGTCTAACATGAGCCGCTACGTTTCTCTTGGGCTCATATTGACGCAAATGAAATGGCTAATATATTTTGTAGATACAAAGGCTTTCTTCAGATAGTCAAAAGGTTAGGATGGTTTGCATATGCAAGGATGGTAAGGCTGGATGAAATCTCACTAGGTAAGTATATATCGTCTGTGACAGTTCTAATTTTTATTTCCTTATTCAGGTTTATATTGATTGCTTTTGTTAATAATTTATATACATGTACATACGTATAGTGAGATCTGAAGCAGCGTCGTAAAACAAACACATTTTTTTGAAGTGAAGTTGAAAAATCTGGCAATTCTGATTTTTGCTAAACGTATACGCCAGTATTAATATTCAGTCTTTGCTGGCTAGGTTTAATAATGTCTGTGTAGAGGACACGTACCACAGGCGTAACCAAAGTGAGCGTCAATATGAGCCCAAGAGAAACGTAGCGGCTCATGTTAGACGTTTACATCTTGTCCTCTACATATTTAGATGCTGGCTCATATTAAACATTTTAAGTCTTGTCCTTGACACGCTTAAATGTTGGCCATCATAGCTCATATTAACTTTTTCATGCGACTGCAAGGAGCATTTTTCCTACTTGTGAGATAATTTCTGGTGAAAGATTTGTTTTGCAGTCAGAATTTATTTTTTGGTCTAGTTCTTCTGTATTAGTATGGTGAATGGGAGGCGAATTTTTAAGGACAGAGGCGGCATTTGAGATGTTTTTTAGTTTTCATGTCATTTAGTTTTTTTATTCCAGAAAGATTTTGTTGTACTTGTTTGCTGCGTATGTCTTAGCTTTTCTGTTTCTAGCTTGTGGGCGGTATGTTTGACATGGAAACGAAGTTTGTGATTAGAGACTCGCAGAATATCGTTAAAACCATCGAATTGTTGGATCATTGCAGTGAAACTTTGCAAGTACGTATAGTGCTGTATATAATACTTACGTTAATGTTTGCGTGGTTCGGCGTTCATTGTAAACGGTGGTAATCTGTAGAGTAATTTACAAATTCGAGAAGAACTCGCCCCCCCCATTTTCACTAAATAGAATATTGTTTCAGAAAAGGAGCCGACTTCATTGATCAGAAAAATGTAGTTGTCTTCCCTGTGTTTTGTGAAATTTATGTAGTTTTTTTATGAATTTTAGCAGGTTTTTTGTTTAGGCAGAGCTGCACAGTGTTTTCATTGCCATTGTGCGGAAGAGTACTCGCAACATGCAAGCCTGTGTTGATGTGGGCCTGATCAGTTTGATACTGGAACGTCTCTCTGGAGCCAGTGATGTGGTGGCTGGTAAGGAGGAATAGGAACTTATTTATTTTTCTGATTTTTTATTTAATGGATAACTTACTGATATATCCTAATTTGAGATAGAGAGCGGAAGGTGTAATACTCCAAGTTCGTTGTATACTCGAAATTTTCGTAGTGTGTATAGTTTTTGGTTGTCATTCAACGTTTCTTCCCACAGCTGTAGTCATTATTAGAGGTAACAAACACTCCTGGCTCAAGGACTGTGTGACTCTCTTGACCCTGACTTGAGTAGGAATATTATCTCGTGACTCCCCTGTAACCTTTTCAGTGCTGCTGTTTTATCGTGAAAGTAATATAATGCTATTGGGCTTGATTTCATAAACTGATACGAGTTTTGTGGTGGTCAATTGGCGAACATTTGTGGTACAAAATTAACCTTTCAAATTGAAGACTAAATTTATTTCAGCGCTTTTGATTGAGCTGTTGGGCGTTCTGGCCAGTTACAGTATCAGTGTTAAGGAAATGAAGGCGTTCCTCAAGGCCCTGCGGGCTGTGGATGGAAAATGGGTAACTAATTTGCATATTGTTGCTCGGTTAATTATGAGAGTTTAGTTACCTAATTGTATAATTAATAGTTGAGTCTGGCTGGAATTTCTTAAAGTTAACGCGGTCTATCTAGAGAGAACTGCTTAGTAACGAAGAATTAGCAGTATGCAATTTTTGCCTTTTTTCGTTTCTAGTGCAAATTCCATGATTGGGTGTTCATCATAGGTTTAAAATATTTTGCTGGGGAATCTTTTTGAATTTTTCCATGACTTAATATGTGAACCTTTCTTACTCTAGTTTCTTGCTAATTCCTTGTTTTTGCAGCCTCCACATTCCTCCAAACTGCTGTACGTCTTGAAACAGATGCCGAAAAAGGAAGGTCCAGACGTATTTTTCAGTTTCTCTGGAAACAAAGGAGCGGTAAGAGGGCAACTGCATATGTATATAAGTCGTTATTTAAAATTCCGCCTTCCTTTTTAATGAAGTCAGTAAGTCTTTTTCCCTTTGAATTAAGTACAAAGCGGGAAATTATGTAGGGGCGCGATAGCGCCCCTACATAATATGGGTATAAAGGCGTCTGCGCGGCCCTCTGGAGACCGTGTTGGCCTGGTGCCAGCTAATTAGAGGTCCGGCGGTGGTAAAAAGGTTACCATCGTAAACAACTCGAGTAGTACTACAAGTACCACCATACTTTTGGTTCGAATTCGAAACTTCGAATTTTTGCACTAGGCGATAGTTACCGTGCGTTTGTTTTTTTTTCTCGGTGAATAACGCTTATTGGAAATGCATTTTACGGCTAAGTGTTGGAACGATGTGGGCATTTTGGCACCATACTACTATTATATGTTGGTAGACAGGATCCCCCCATGCTACCTTTTTTTGGTCATTTTGGCACCTGGCCAATTTTGGCTCTGTGCCAAGGTCCCAAAGTCGGACTTTCGCTATTTTTCGCAAATTTTGGTCACACTTTTCTAGAACTGGGTAGAAGCTGGAGAGGTCTAGTATCTTTTGTTGAAAATTACCAGTAGGGGTGCATAAAGTAACGAGGGGGATTTTTTAATTTTGCTCCCTAGCTTTCAGGAGATGGGCCCAAACTTTGCATTTTTTTGGCCTGTTTGGGCTAAAAGTTTCTAAGTCCCACTTTCACTGGAAATAGTCAAAAAGTCGCCAAAAACGGCGTTTTTCGGCCTCGGGGTGGTCCCCATATATAGTAAATCGGGGTCGCTGAAAACGATGAGCATACTGCCGATACCGCCCGAAGTGACCACTGGTCAGCATGGCTCCCGTGGTTCCTCGCCCAGGGTCAAAATTGGGAAAACTCCCTCTAAACAGCGTTTTTCGGCGTTTTGGCCGGGGGCATATATAGTAAATCGACTACGCTCGTTTCAATGGGCATATCGCCGAAACCGACGGAAGTGACCACTGGTCACTACAGCCTACGGGGCCTATTGACCACTGGTCAAACGGCCTAAAACTGCGTTTTTCGGCGTTTTGGTCGGGGGCATTTATAGTAAATCGACTACGCTCGTTTCAATGGGCATATCGCCGAAACCGACGGGAGTGACCACTGGTCACTACAGCCTACGGGGCCTATTGACCACTGGTCAAACGGCCTAAAACTGCGTTTTTCGGCGTTTTGGTCGCGGGCATATATAGTAAATCGACTACGCTCGTTTCAATGGGCATATCGCCGAAACCGACGGAAGTGACCACTGGTCACTACAGCCTACGGGGCCTATTGACCACTGGTCAAACGGCCTAAAACTGCGTTTTTCGGCGTTTTGGTCGGGGGCATATATAGTAAATCGACTACGCTCGTTTCAATGGGCATATTGCCGAAACCGACGGAAGTGACCACTGGTCACTACGGCCTAGGAGTAATATTGACCACTGGTCAAACGGCCTAAAACTGCGTTTTTCGGCGTTTTGGTCGGGGGCGTATATAGTAAATCGACTACGCTCGTTTCAATGGGCATATCGCCGAAACCGACGGGAGTGACCACTGGTCACTACAGCCTACGGGGCCTATTGACCACTGGTCAAACGGCCTAAAACTGTGTTTTTCGGCGTTTTGGTCGGGGGCATATATAGTAAATCGACTACGCTCGTTTCAATGGGCATATTGCCGAAACCGACGGAAGTGACCACTGGTAACTACGGCCTAGGAGTCCTATTGACCACTGGTCAAACGGCCTAAAACTGCGTTTTTCGGCGTTTTTATTGGGGGCATATATAGTAAATCGACTACGCTCGTTTCAATGGGCATATTGCCGAAATTGAGGGAAGTGACCTGTGGTCACTACGGTCTATGGGGCCTATTGACCAGTGGTCAAACCCCTTAAAACAGCGTTTTGCGGCGTTTTGGTTGGGGGCATATATAGTAAATCCACTACGCTCGTTTCAATGGGCATATTGCCGAAATCGAGGGAGTGACCAGTGATCACTACGGTCTATGGGGCCTATTGACCAGTGGTCAAACCCCTTAAAACAGCGTTTTTCGGCGTTTTGTTGGTGGCATATATTCTAAATCGACTACGCTCGTTTAGCATGGCACTGTTCAAGCTCCTTGTATCCATTACCGCATTGCTGGAAAGGGATCCTTTAAAATGACAGAAGGACAAGAAATAAAAATGCTCCTCTGGAGCATGAAAAAGTAATATGGGTGATGGTGAGGTTGCAAAATCAAGAGAGGACTAGTCTTTAAAATGCTTAATATGGGGCTAGGTTAAAAAATAGAAGAGGACTAGGTTGTGAGCGAATTAATATGGGCACAGCTTCGCCGAACAACCCATATTCACGGGATTTCACGTTTCGTCTTAGCTTAGAGCTATCAATGTCAGTCAATAAAAAATTAAGCAGTTGAATACTCATCGAATATAGCTGTTTGCATGTACTGTTAGACTAGCTGCTAGGAATATACGTATACTATTATCATTTTGTTGTGTTGAACTACCGCAGGCTCTACTACTAGGAGAAGTCTAAGGATATGATGCTAAAGCTATTGGTCCAAGTCAGGAGGAAATAGAAGATCGTGGGGAGTCCTAAATTATTCTTGAATATAAATTTTCCTTATAAATGGATACGTAAAATGCGCTGGTTAGTATGAAGCACTTATCGAAGAAAACGTTTGCTTAAATAAAAGTTCGAATAAAGCTAGAGCACATACCGTAGCTGTAGGTTATTTATGAACTATAAACCAAATGTTTCGTGGATATGCATATATAATAATTTACATTTACAAACCGCGAATATGGGTTGTTCGGCGAAGCTGTGCCCATATTAATTCGCTCACAACCTAGTCCTCTTCTATTTTTTAACCTAGCCCCATATTAAGCATTTTAAAGACTAGTCCTCTCTTGATTTTGCAACCTCGCCATCACCCATATTACTTTTTCATGCTCCAGAGGAGCATTTTTATTTCTTGTGTGAATATAGAATGAAATTATGAAATACTAACTTCAAAATTAACTTTACGTCGAAATTGAAAACAAAATACGAAACAGTGTTGAAACGTATATACGTACGTCGATATTAATGTACATCGAAATAATACCAATCTGTTTTCATTATTTCGAAGTATATATACGTCGATATTAATAGACATCGAGATAATACGCGTCTATTTTCATTATTTTTAGGGCATCGCACTGCCGCCTCTGAAATCCTGGCCCCATCAAAATGGTTGGACGTTCAGTACCTGGTTTCGCATGGACCCTGTCAACAGTGTCAACTATGAACGAGAAAGGCCCTATCTTTACTGGTTAGTTTCTAAGTAGTGTTGCTTTTTACCTGACTAAGAGGATGCTAGAAATACGTATATATATGGCAGCAGTTAGTTACTCAAGTTGTTCCATATTTTGTAGTGTATAGTAGTTTGTTGTTTGCTGCATAATAGGCATCACAATGAACTGATGATCATTACCCGAATGTGCAACGGTGTGTTTTGAGGCTGTCGAACTTTATGGCCGTTGAATGTAGGGGTGTGGATTTGTCACTGAGATGGGAGAAACCACCCTGGGGGGGAGAATTTCATAAAAATATTTTTTTAATTGCGTTGCTTTTCTTGCACCTACTGGAAAAGTTATGCTGTAGTTGTTCAAAACTATTTAGGGTTAAAATGGGGAAAAATTCGGTAATAATCTCCGCCTACGTTGGGAAGATGTTTGACAATTTTGTCTTGTGAGCAATTCCCCCCCAATTTTGTAGCATAATTGGCACACACGTTGTTTGAACTTTGCAGGGGGCAGGCTGTTTATGCCCCCTGCACCCAGTAAATTTAGCTCAGTCCTAAGAGAGACAGCCGTTTGTTTAACGTTTTACCTACTTACTTTCAGAGATTCTTGACTTTGTGTACGTATTTCAGTTCTACTTTTATTTCTCACGTACACACATTTTCTTTTTCTATTTTCAGTTTCCGTACCACCAAACAGATTGGGCATTCGGCCCATTTTGTGGGCAACTGTCTGGTTCTGACGGCGTCCAAACTCCGCAGCAAGGGCTATCAGCATTGTGTTAAGTATGAGTTTGCCCCCCGAAAATGGTACATGATAACCCTGGTACACCTGTACAATCGCTGGAGCAAGAGTGAGATACGATGCTTTGTGAATGGACAGCAGATTGATGCGACAGAAATGACCTGGTTTACTAATACTACGGATGTAGGTTTTGATTTTTTGAATGTTTTTCTCTCGTTTTTCTTACAAACTTTGTCTTCTTTGAGCTTTCAAAATCTATCAAAACTATCAAAACTGTCAAAATCAAAATCTATCAAAACTATCAAAATTTTGCCACGTGATTAAATGGCTGATTTCTAATTCCTATTTTACTGTCGGCGATATGGTATTCCGTCAAAAAATTGGTGTTCCTATGGGTACTAGTTGTGGTCCGTTTATGGCTAATTTGGTACTATTATGGTATGAACTAAAGTATATAAAGTCTAAAAGTAAAATAAAGATTTTGGTATATTACAAAATCTGAAATATGTTTTTTAGGTACATTGATGACATTACTGTCATCACTGATAAAGGAGTATTTTTAAAAATTTTTAAAGATATCTATCCATTTGGCTTCGAATTAAATTTGGTAAATTCAAGTCCTATCTCAGCTGATGTATTAGACATACATCTAATAAATATATATTAGACATACATCTAATAATATATTAGACATACATAAAATGTCTAATAAAAAATTTGTTACTTCCCTTTACGACAAACGTAAATCATTTCCTTTCACTGCAATTTGTTTACCGAATATTACTAGTAATTTCTCACGTAAAAGTTGTTATGACGTATTTTCAAACGAAATCGTGAGAATTTCCAATATTTGCAGCAATAATATAAATTTCAGTAACTGTTGCTCTACTTTGATTAAAAATTTGATAGAAAAGGGCTATTCTAACAGAGCACTCAAAAAATCATTTTCACGTAGTCTTGTCAAGGAACGGTTCAATCAAAGTTTAAATTGCACCAGCCCAGGGACTTGGATAGATATCAAATCAAAAATACTCTAGAAATATAACTGCTAACTGTTTAAGTAAAATTCCTCATTCCTTCTTCTCTTTTTCTTTTTCGTTTATGTTGTATCTGTATGTTTTATGTGTTAACGTCACGTCTTGAGGCGACCAGCGGCGAAACCTCGTTTTGTGCCTATTTACGTATATCTTTTATATTTTTAATAAAATATATACCTAAAACACCTAGTTCCATACAGCTCCACTGATGAGCCGCCTGCATCGTGAACTCTGGTCTGGTAGAGGTCGCATGCAGTACTAATATAGGTTGTTTAATGCTACTTTTTGACACTGCAACGAAAGCATTCTAACCAGTTAATACCCGGTACGTATCTCTATTAAGTTTCTTATTTGATATTGATGAATTTTGTCGGAGCTTTTTTTGCATATTGACTAATTATATGGTGTTGGCTTGATCACACGCTGGCTACACCTATCTAATATCGTCTAAAACACTTTTGAATTGGTCAAGGGAATTGTTTGAAGGGACGGACGGTGACCGATTTCAGGCCTTTAGTCACAATTGAAGTTGAAATTTACTTAAAAATGGCTGGCTAAAACCTTTTGTATTTTCATTTTAATGGCTCCTCTTTATATTCTTGCCGAAACCATATGGCATAACGATCATAAGGTCAAAACGTTGACCAGTTTTTACATTTCTATAATCTGTATTTTCTACTACATATATGTACTGAAAAAGTGCAGTCATTATTCTTATCAACATAAACACGCAAATAATTTAGTGGAGGTCAAGATTGTAGGAGATAATCACAAACTGAGAAAAACTATTGTCCCAACTCTATGCACCAATTTTTGCCTCCAAAGTCTCCACCATACTTTTACTTTTACTTTGAAATAATCATGTGTGTTCTGATGTTTTTTTGCTTTTCACTACATTTCATGTTTTGTTTCACTACATTTCACATTATTTTTCACTACATTTTTAGCACTATGACAAATGCTACATCGGCTGTGGACCGGAGCAGGAAGCAGATTCCTGTTTCTGTGGTCAGATGGGGGCCGTCTACCTATTTACAGAGGCCCTCAGTATGCAACAGATTAACTCCATGTACTGTCTGGGACCCTCCTATCAGAATCAGTTCAAGTATGACTCTGAAACCAGCCTCCCAGAAGGATATAAGAAGGTACAGTGTGGTGTAGATAGTGTGATTTTACGGTATTTTTGTTTCGTTCAAAAATTTGTTTCGTTTCTTCTGTAGTTATTGTCAGGGATGTGGTTTCATCTGCCAGCATTTTTTGGCATAGGCGCTCATGACATTTCTGCATTTGAGCCAAAAACTGGGAGGAATCTAAACATACAAACTCTTTGTGATGACACACAAACTGGTATGTAACTGGTTTTTTTACCTATTGAACCGTAACTTTAGTGGACTGGAAAAATTTTGGTCAGTAAGTTCAAATTCAATGACCAACTATTTTTGTAGCGAATTTGACATGTTACGAAGGGTTTTCATCTTTTTGTAAACCTTTGTAGAACTTGCTTTGTAAATTGGTTACATTTTACTTTTTTTACCAGGTCTGCAATAATCCAGTCTATATATTTTTATTATATCGGATTAAGTAAAGTTTCCATAATTTGCCCTGACTGTTCTGGGTTTTTTGCTTTCAGTATCTGTTTGACGGGCGCCTGTCCAGCAGTCTGATGTTCTGCTACTGTCCCAAAAACTGTGACCGACAACTGTGTCTAGAGTCTTCGCCCAAGTCCAACACATCCTACTTTGTCCACACCCCGCATGCCTTAATGCTGCAGGTACGTATTGTCTATTATGCATTTAAAGTTGAATATTATGAATGATTGTCTTGATTTTAGGTAATATTTTGGCGGGATGGGGGGAGGGGGGTAGGTGGCTGCGGTTTTTTTCTACTGTGTAGTGGTACTCAATTTTTCATCTGAAATAGATGGAATAATTAGATGCTTTGCTTTGATGAAATGGGATGTCTACTGCAAACACCCTACCGATTAACTGCTGCACCTGACCCAGTATATTTTGGTGTACGTTGATGTAGTGTATTTAACGGTGTATTTTGATACGATTGGAAGCGAAACCCTAAATTCTACTGCTCCGAAAGACTTATAATAAACTAATAAATTCTTTATTCACTGCCTTGTACGTGTGTATGTACCTGTGTTGTGCGAGTAAATTTACTTTACTTTACGTACTCGGGTAGGGTTTCGGTTTGGCAATGTTATGTAGTTATTTCTATTTATCTAAAGTCTGACCAAAAATTCTTGGAACCGAAATGTGAGCGGCTGTCCTGAGTTATCATTTGAAGGTAGCCTATACAATGTATATATTTTTCGAATCCTCAGGAACCCGAGATTTCGAACATTCGAAAAAATCCGAAATTCCGGAATTCATTCACGGAAAATTTAAAATTTTTGGTTTTTCGCCAAATTTTTATCGCAATCAAAATTTTGTTCTCACTGTCGATTAGAGACGGTCCTGCTACACAATTTTGCTCTTAGAAGCTTTTCATGAAAATACACCCAATTTCCGGAATTTCGGGTTTTCTAAATTACCGGATTTTAAAAATTTCCTCCAATACCCACAAGATGGGTATCATTCGAAAGCTCTTATCGGGCTGAACAACTTTTGTAATAGAACGAACTCGTGAAAATGCACTCAATTCCCGGAATTCGAGAAAACCGGATTTTCCGGATTTTAAAAATTTTCTCCAATACCCACAATATGGGTATCATTCGAGAGCTCTTGATGAGCTGAACAAATCTTGTAATAGAACCAACTTGCAGAAATGAGCCCAGTTCTCGGAATTCACGAAAAATTTCCAAGCTAGAGTGAAATCCGAATTTGTGAATTCCGGGATTTAGGTGCATTTTCAGACATTGGTTCTATTAGAGGATTTGTTCTGCTCATCAAGAGCTTTCGAATGATACCCATATTGTGGGTATTGGAAACATATTTTAAATCCTGAAAATCTGGTTTCGCAACCGGGAACTGAGTGCATTTTCACGAGTTCGTTCTATTACAAAAATTGTTCAGCCCGATAAGAGCTTTCGAATGATACCCATCTTGTGGGTATTGGAGGAAATTTTTAAAATCCGGTAATTTAGAAAACCCGGAATTCCGGAAATTGGGTGCATTTTCGTGAAAAGCTTCTAAGAGCAAAAATGTGTAGCGGGACCAGCTCTATTCGACTGTGTGAACAAAATTTTGATTGCGATAAAAATTTGGCGAAAAACTAAAAATTTTAAATTTTCCGTGAATGAATTCTGGAATTTCGGATTTTTTCGAATTTTCGAAATCTCGGGTTCCTGAGGATTCGAAAAATATATACATTGTATAGGCTACCTTCAAATGATAACTCAGGACAGCCGCTCACATTTCGGTTCCAAGAATTTTTGGTCAGACTTTAGTTTGGTAAGCAGTCACTGTGTGAGGTTTTGTTTGTTTTAGGACGTGAAAGTTGTGATAACTCATTCCGTTCACAGTGCCCTTCATTCAGTGGGCGGAATACAGGTAATTAAATAATTAATTAATTATTTAATTAATACAATTTATTGTTTTTAGGTGATTTTTGTCCAATCTCTGAGCTAATTTCATTTCAGCGGGGGTGGGGGAATTCCCTTTTAAGGGGTTGGTTAGGAGACCTGGATTTAAGAAGGGAAATTTTGAAACCATCTATATACGTATACGCGATGCCTGGACATCAGTGCAACTGTCTTTTGCAACTGAGAAAATGTGATTTGTCTGAAATGGCTGAGTTAAGTTTTTTTGCTATATACTATCCAAAAAAATTTGCAAGGAGTGTCTAAGTACTGTATTGGTTTTTTTCATTGCAGATGTTGCTTCCCCTATTTCGACAACTGGACTGCCCTTTGGCACTGACCGGTGGCCGAAAAGAAGAAATTGATTACGGAATTTGGTACAGACTCAATTGTAGATTTTGATTTGCAGATGCTGTCTAGCTTTTGCATAACGTTAAATTTTGGGAGTTTGACCATCCTGCCTGCGTTTCTTCTAGAGGGTTAGATTTGATGAGTTGGTTGGAATTTTTGTTGGTGTTTTTAGATTTTTTAATTTCACCGGTTTTTTTGCAGTTCCACCCTGCTGTCCGTGCTGTGCCAGCTGTTAGAGCAGAATCCCAGCAGTCAACAGCAGATGTTTCACAACAAAGGCTTCCTGGTTATTAGTCAAGTCTTGCAATCGGTAAGAACTGGAGTTTGTGTACTGCTTTTGGTTTAGTTTAAGTAGAAAATGGTGAAGGCAGGGATAGGGGGAACTAGCGCAGGGGGGGGGGGGTGACCCAACAGTTTTGCGATTAATTGTTTTAATTATTTGTTGATTTATATATTTAATTATTGTTAACACTTCCGGGTTGGAACGTAAAAGCTAAGGGGGGTATAAATCAAAAATTTAAGTAATTCAGATTTTGCTTTGATTTCAGGTGCAGACAAAAAAATTACTATAATATTGTGTCGTTTTCATTCAAAACGAGGAGAAAACTAACTATCTATTATGTATAACAATTTAGCCATTATTTTTTTAATGCTAAAAGTTTGGCCCATAGCATGTTAAGCATTTTCAAAATTTTGTTAACATTTGGTCCCGGCCGGGGTCAGGGTCCAACTACCAGTATCGGTGCATTCCTATAATGTACTACCATTTTTCCTATTGATCAAGAAAATGAGGTAAACGCAGGCCAGCAGGCGGATCCACCAATAATTTCCTATAATTTTATATAATTCCATTTTCCATTCCACGAATAAAATAATTTCATTTTTCCTTTATAATTATCCGTTATTTTTGTAATTTGTATTCTGAACGTATTGTTGCATATCTCTGCATAATTGCATTGCCTTGTGTTGTTTTAGTCGTCTCGAGAGCACATTTCCGACTCAGTGTTGGACACGTTTTTGGGCGCGGCCAAATTCCTTCTGTCTAGCCCGTCGGGCGTGCCGCTGCTGAAACAGCTGTTTGACTATATCCTATTTAATCCCCGTCTGTGGATTTATACACCGGCCAAAGTGAGACCCCCTTTCATTTCTTTGTTTCAACTGTCCAAATTTTCTGGGGGGGCATACTTTGCTACGAGAAGGACAACATTAGCATAATAATTTTCGCTAACTACTTGCGTACATGGTGTTGAACTATCGTTCGTCTCCACCATTTTGCAACAAGAAAGCAATCATGAAAACTCTAATTGGCAAAAGGGATGCGAGAAGGATGGTATTAATCAGAAGGAAATAATGAAAAACGCCTGCCCTGCATTTACTACCTGACAAGGTCTTTTATATGATTTTTTACTGCATTTTTTATTAAGATAGCGATTCCTGTCTTCGCCAGCTTGAATTTTTGATTAAATCATATCTCTTTGCTGCTGTTTTTCTTTCAGATTCAAATTCGCCTGTATCATTATTTGGCCAACGATTTCCTGAGCAATAATCAACTGTATGGGAATGTACGTCGGGTGTCCACTGTACTGCAAATGGTCCATGCCCTCAAATACTACTACTGGATTGTCAACCCGGAAAACAAGAGTGGTTATGTCCCGAAGGGAACTGGTAAATTCCTAGAAAACTAGCTTACTTGCTTTTGGGTTCTGTGCTAGGTAATTGACACTTTCACATAACTTTTCCCGAATTTGAATTGTGGATAAGACAGCTTCTTTTTGTACACTTATTTGACAGATTTAGGGCATGTGTCGTTTTTTTTGAACACTTCTAGTCTTAATAAGTTGACCTTTGCCTTGCAGAGGGAACCCGTCCAAGCAATATGGAAATAGCCCGAATACGAAACTGGATGCTGCTGTTTATCAGGAAAATGATTCTGCGCGCTGAAGGTCAAAAGGACGATGAACTCCAGGCTCTCCTAAACTATCTGACCACGGTTCAAGAAGTATGGCATGCGATTTTTGAAACAGACAGTGGAAAATATTCTTCTAAGATTTTAAAAATATTCTTCTAACACGTTATATTGCCGCTTGAAGTGGCTGACTTATTCTGTGAGTTTTGAGCAATTAGAGGCCTCCTTGTTTTTGTGAACGGAGTTAACTAAAAATTTTAAGTAAAAGAGTTAACCAAAAAAACGGAGAGCTAAGTTAAAAATTCTCGCTCCTTAAATTAAAAACTATAGTTGGATTTTTAATTCTGCTTTTTGAAAAATCTGGAACTCGTTTATGGAGTTTTGGTAAACCTGTTTTTCACTTCATCCGTTTCAATTCCAGTTTTGTTTTTTTAATTTTTGCTAGGATGACAATTTGTATGATGTGCTGCAAACAACGATCGTTCTAATGTCCGAAGATCCCCCTGCCATGGTTCCTGGCTTTGACAGAAAGAGTGGAATTTGGTGTGTTGATTTTGCTGAAATTTCCAAAATTTTTACAATTTTCTGTATTACCGTGAAAAATGTTTCTATTTTATATAGTTTTCAAACATATAGCAAGCTTAACAAAAAAAAATCAAAATTCGGTTTTTTGGCTGGAACTTTCGCAAAACTAAACCAAATCGATTACTTTGAGGACCCATGGATAGGTCTTGGGCTAAGCTTTAAAACCACCCCAGTTTCGTTGCTCTACGACCTACCAGTAAGTTGCAGTAGACCAAAATGTGTGATTTTTTTTTGTTAAAGGTTTAACAAAAAAAAAATCACCCGTTAACAAAAAAAAATCAGTGGCGGATCGGATCCCAGAGAGCAGCTAGCAACTTTTTCTCATCAGTTTTGGATAGCGCACACTAAATAACGTATTTAGAACCCAAAACCGCTAACCTAGTGCTCCAACTAAGGCAACTGATCCCGCCGAAGTCTTAGTGGTCACTGATGGCCCCCGACAGCGTCCAGTATGAAGTCTGGGGGCTCTAAAGTGCCGTTTTAAAGGCTAAAACGTTGTTTTTTCGTGTTTGTGAGTGATTATAACCTATTTCCAGGCATTTTGGCAGAGAAACTCAGAACTTCATATGTTGGTGGGGTATGACCCACGGTCACGTGACCCCTGCCGGACCCGTCCGGACCCTCCAGGTACCAACTGGACAGTCCGAAGTGGCTATAAACATGTCCTAGGGGGTTTTCCAGGGCGCTGAATTCAAATCTGGCATTAGTTTTTAGGTAACTATGGGCTAATACTGACTTCTGGGATCACGTTTACCGTCGGACGGTTCAGGCCCGGCTGGTTACCAGGTTGGACTACCAGAAGTGCCAGGCAACCTCAAAAACAACGTATATAAGGGTTTTCGAGGTCGCTGAGCTCGAATTTGACGTTAGTTTTGCTCTAGCTGCTGTTCTGACTTGAGTAACACAACATAAAAATGATTTTTTATTTGTTAAAATTTTAACAAAAAAAAAATCACCCACCCCAGGACGGCTCAGAGGTCCGACTGGGAACTTCTATATATGTATCGATAGCCCACAGTCAGGACATGTCACATGCACAATATGGGTTGCCTAGGGTTTTCCCTTAGTAAATAGCAGCCGAAATTCGAACTTCGGTCATGAACGTTTTTGAGGTCACTTTTGGGTACCCTCACTTAAAGGTCTGCCCTGAACGCATGGAGAGGGCCTAGGGGCTCAAACTCACAGGCTGTAATGTCGAGATGTGTGGCTACCACCATGCAAAAATTTGGGTCTCTGCGACTTTCCTGTGAGTCAGGGCGGGGTGATTTTTTTTTTGTTAAAATTTCGGGTGATTTTTTTTTGTTAAGCTTGCTATATGTACTACAAATTAAATGAAAATTAAAAGCTCAACAATAGTGTTTGCGGTGTATTCTGTAAATTTTAAATTTTAAATTTATTTTTTTGTAGCACTGTCTTCAAGCTGGTCGGTTCTCCGAATGAGCTTGTAAGAATTCCGGCCATCAAACTGTTGGGATTTTTCCTTTGTCGAAGTACTTCAAAGTAAGTTTAAATTTTAGGTTGATAAATACTAAAAAATTTTGAAATTGAAAACTAATAAATTTTGTCGCCAAAACTTTTTAAAAGGTATAAATAACTTTATAATTGATATCTTTTTTGATTGACGATTCGGAAATTATTTCTTTATTTCGGGTGTCTAAATATAAAGTTATTATAAAATTAGATTAAAAATTTTATAAAATTTTTAATTTTATAAAATTTTTGATTTTAATTTTCAGTATGTTTATTTTTGGCAGTAAACTAACGTCAAATTTAAATTTAAATTTCTACTCATTTTTGTTTGTCAGTTCTCTTTCTTTTAGACGAAAACAAGATGTTATGGGCCCCTATAATCTCTTTACTTTACTGACAGAACGATTGCTACTGCATGCTGCCTACCTTTCACTGGCTACCTATAATGCCCTGTTTGAGGTTTGTCCTAAAATTTAGCTGGAAATTCGTATAACAATATTTGGTTTTTCTATTCGATAGCGTTTCTACGAATTCTGTATAAAATATATACTCTCCACTATATGTATGTAATCTGTAATCTGTAGTAGTTTGTATGATTTATTTTATTCTATCTTTATTAGTGAGGTTTTACCGTTTATCTGTTACCTTAGCAAATTTTTTCCTAAAAAAGTTGACTGTTTTTTTAGATCCTGACTGAAAGTATGAGTCATGAGATTCAATACGATAAGCAGTCATCCCCGGATCCATCGCTACGATTTGAAAATCCTAGTACGTTGTAACTTTGGTCATTGTAATGTAGACAGTTGCCAGGTTACGGTAATATTGCGTAATTATAACAACTAGTGTGTTGGTTTGGTTTCCAGCTTGTGTTCACCTAAACTGACTGACTGTGTTTACAATAGTGCTGGAAATGTGTTACAAAATATTGTGGTGTGTTGAAACTATCACGATAATCTTCATTAATTAATATTTTTTGGTCATATTAACGGAATATCCTTACATTTTCACATCATTTTCTTGACATTAACGGAATTTTGGTACAATATTGTTTTTCGTGATTTCTGTTTTCAGCCATTCTGAAAGTGATTGCCAATTTAATCAGTCAATCTAAACCTTGTCTGGAACTGATGGAAGTCAAGCAGGTTTTCCTTACTGACATGATTGCCATGTGTGCTAGCAATCGGGATAATAGAAGGTACTTACTTTGTGTGAATAATTTGTAAACAACACAGTATGTCTTATGACTGACTGCTTTTTAACAACCGATGTGTTTTATTTTTATTTTTGTTGGGAAAAAAGTCTGGTAAATTCTCTTCAAATTGGAGCTTAGCATGTCTTTCTTCGTGTTAATCCATATTTATTGCTAAACCCTAGTTAAACTAAACTCTGGGAGCGGAGCCCTTAGCCCGAAACCCGTGTCTTTCAGGGACAGTCTCTACGGCCGCTGTTGTGAGCGCTCTTACCCAGAGAGAACTACCTACCTAAGTATTCCAGAGGTAGTTAAAATCTACCAAACCGTATTTTTCTGTTTGTTTTAGGACTATCCTGCAGATGTCCGTTTGGCAGGAGTGGCTCATCTCCCTGGCCTATATCTATCCTAAGACAGAGGATGAGGTGAACGTTTCTGGCCTGGTCTACCAACTGTTCTCCCTGCTCCTGCATCATGCCATCAAGGTGGAGTATGGCGGATGGCGGGTCTGGGTGGATACACTGGCCATTGTTCATTCCAAGGTGACTGGAGGCAAATTGATTTGTGATTGATTGATTGATTGATTGATTGACGTGGCTACGTTACCTATGTAATAGGTGGCTGACAATAAAAATTTACTGTTCCTATTGAAAAAATGTTTCACCATTTTTGTATGAAGTTTACTTCTTTTGAGAGCAAATGGATATCTAAAAAATATTTTTGTTGGGAGCTGATCTGTGTACTAACCTGCAGAAGAATAGTTTCTACAAATTTGCTTGTAGGAAGATACTATTAAGTGGGCTTTTTTGAGAGGGGTTTTGACACATTTTAATGTTGGCCGCCTCAATTAATTAGTATCAAGAGTACATAATATGAGTGTGACAGCTGGCAAACTCTTTGTTATCAGAGCAAAATTTTATGCTCTGTTCGCTAACGGCTTACCCCCTCCCCAAATTGGACCCCAGTGAACAAAATGAATTCGCCCGCTATGTTTGTGTTTTAAAGTTCGAAACACACAAACTACACTTACGTACTGCTTGCTTGTGTTTTCGAATTTAAGCACATAAACATAGAGCGTACCCCGTTTGGACCCCGTACCCATATATTATGGGAGGGGTGAGACTGGCTTTTTCCTAGGCAAAAACTTCTGGGGAGGGGGGGAAGTCTGGGGGGAGGCTCGGATTTCTGGGAGGGGGAAAAAATTTTTAGAAAAATGTCAAAAAATAGCTACATATTTTTTTGCTGCTGAGCTAAAAAATTGACTATTTTTAACTTAAATTTAAGCTTAAAATAGCTAAAAAATGCTTAAAAATGGGTAAAAATCCGGCGAAGCCGGAAAAAATTTTCAAAATTTTCCCTCAATACCCCATTTTTCCGGGCACTTTAGGGTTGGGGGGGGTTCTGGGGGGGAAGGCCCGAATCCTGAGGGGGGCGACCCAAGTCTGGGGGGGGGCCCACCCCCCCCCCGGTAGGAAAAAGCCAGGTGAGAGGGGGTCAGTTTGGGGAAGGGGTAAGCTGATAGCGAACATAGCATAGATTTGGCTCTGACTGCATGGAGTGTGGCGCCTGTCATACTCTTATACATTATGTACTCTTGTATGTTAATATTAATGGATCAGTCGGGACCAGCTTTCAACTTAGTGCAGAGCTAATTCGTGTTAGCCTCAATTTTATTCGTAATATAGATCAAATTACCCACAGTTTTATGCGCACAATTGTGCAAATAAACTCCCATTCTGTTCGCAATATATTAATGCGAAGTACATTATATGGCAAGTTAATATATTCCCATAGTATGCTGCATAAAGCTAATATATGTGCGAACAAACTTTGGATTAATTCGCAATAAAATAAAGCCTAACACGAATTAACTCTTTACTAACTTGCCAGTGTTGACTGCAACTTACCAGTTAGTCTCGACTGAGCCATAATTAACATTAAATATTCGCCTATATTGTTTAATAGCCTGCTTATGTTTTCAGTTTCCTGTAAAAAAGAATATAATAAATATATAATAAATATATTCTTTATTTTGTTTTGAAGGTGTCCTTTGAACGATTTCGCCTGGAGATGGCCAAAAAATATAACATCTATCGAGATGAGGCGGCGGACACCCGCTACGACCCGGCCGTCCGGAATCGCATGCCGGTCAGCACGATCAGCGGTCTGACTGGTGCTGCCTCTGACAGCACCGGTGCTGACCCGACTAGAGACTCTGATGTCAAAGTCGTGCTGTATGGAATGGTAGAAGAGGTAATTAAACTGTAGATGCTAAATTTTTTGGAATTTTGTTTTGGAAAAATGTCAGTGACTAAAAATAGAGTTTGAATTTTTTAAATTGAAAAAACGTACGTACATACTTACCTTTCATGATGTGTTAGGATTTTTCCATGCTTGAACAGGTTACAGGTTTCGGGTGAAGCCGGAAATTTAAGCTGGGGTTGGAAATTTTTCGGCTTATGGATGGGGGAATGGAGATCGATCGAAATTTGTTGGGGGACCTCGTGTATGGAAGGAACCTGTCAAGTGTGAAGGTTGTTCTCTTCAGTAAAACTTATCAAGCTTTATGCTACCAATGGAAAATCGGAGAATATTCGAGCTTGACACTCCTCTGGCTCTACAGCTGAGAATCTGAACATTTTTGCACATTTTAAGACATCTTTTCCTGAAGCATATAAACTTTCGAGAGTTTTAAAAAATTTCGAGACTTTTTCTAAGTATTTCGATACTTATTATGTAAGATCTTCGGTTTCTACATATTAACTGGAAAATGTTACGTAAGTTTAGACACAAGTTTCAAAACTTTCGAGAAAGTTTAGAAATATTTAGAGTCAAACTTTGGGGTTGATTGCTAACTTTCGAGACATATTTCGAGAAACGTTGCAAACTGTCGAAACTTTTTGGCCAACTTTCTCGAAACCATTCTGCACTTCCCGCGGAGTTAAAAGTGACATACCCATTACTACAGTCTCAGTTATTTTTTAGGTCTGCGCTCGTATAGCTGCTGAGCCAAGCGATCAGCGACCGGTCAATGGCAACGATTCCACCAACCAGCGCCGGAACTCTGCCGCCGCTTTGGTTCGCAGCCCCTCCCAGGACTCTGAAGTCGGCGGTCTCCCTTCCTCCGCTAGTTCCGGTGCCGGTGGTGCCGCCGCCGGTACCCTGACAAGTTCCGGTAGCACTCGTCGAGTCTTCAAGACGGAAGCGCCCCGGCCCATCTACCGGACCCCAGAGTTTGTCTGGTCTCATGTTCATCTCCGACTGCTGTCGGATATTCTGCTGGCCATTGAGACGGATGTGGCCGGATGGAAGGCGTAAGGATTTGTCGTGATTGTATGCAAGGAGTGTGTAAATAAATGAACAAGCAATTGTTTATCTGCCCACTGTATTCAGATAAGGAATAAGGTGGTATAAAATAAAAACAAAAATATATAAATAAATATTAAATAAATAAATATATATTTTTTATTATAAAAATAGTGGTATAGTTGTAATAGTTGTATATACCAAGTATGTATATACCACAAGTCGTAAGTGATGGTACGAACATTAATCGTACCTCCTTTTCTGTTGGCTTATTCTAGTTATTTTTTCTTAGGGAGCGGCTTTTCGGGGGCCCTCAAATGTCCGCGGGGGGTTCTAAAAATATGCTAAAAATTGCTCTACTTGTTCTAGCATTAAGTGGGGGGGGGGGGGCGAAAGTCGTTTATGGAGGACCCTAACCCACCCCACCTCACCCCCGTACTGGAGTAAGTCCAAGTTTCATCCGTAATTTGCTACGAATGTATTGTTGATTGAGCCACCTATGTACACTAAAGATAGACGCAATTGCGCGTCAAGCTGGTTGGTAGAATAAGCCCAGATGACTATAATATAAAATTTCTTTTTGCACCAAACTTTCATTAATTGTTCTGTTGCCTTTACAGAGACAATTCCAAAACAGTGCTGGAACTGGTGAACTCCGGTGATCATGGCATTTTTGTGGTGAATACAGTTCATGTCATCTCACAGCTGGTGGACAATCTAATTATGGCCTGTGGCGGCCTCCTGCCCTTACTGGCTGCTGCTACCTCCCCTAGTGTATGAATAAATGAGGCTTTTTTAATTGTTGGTTTTTTATGTTTTTTTTTCTAATTTTATTTGTATGGTTGTATAGTGTGGTCACTATTTAGAGTGGTTAACTTTGCATCAGATCAGCAGGCCTCGATCTAAATGCCATTTATAGTTTTGTGACCATCAGTTGGAATCATTAAATTATAATATTATGTTAATTTCAACAATTCTATTTTATCATTAGTTGGGATAAAAGAGAAGGATATTTTAGTATTTAACGAGGGCCTTAAATCTGGTGGATGCAGGATTTCGTTTCTGATTTCCCCAGCAGACCCCAGAGAAATTTTTGTTAATTTTGTCCCCAGCTTCCTAGGAGGGTCCCCCCGGGCCCGGGGAGGGGATGCTGTTTTCGGGAGGAGGGGGGGGGAAGTTTTTTGCAAAAATGTGCTAAAGATTGGCATTTTCTTGGCGTATTTTTTATTTTGAAACGCATGAAGTTTTAAAAAATTCCTGGATTTATCCTAAAACAGCAATTTTACGAAAAGGATCTCCAGCTAGGCCAGAAAATTCTTGAAAATTTGTCTATATACTGCAAACATTTGGGTTCCCAAAAAATCCCAGGGGAGGGGATCGAAGTTTGGGAGGGGGCGAAGTCATTTTCGAGGGGAGGTCAGTTTTTGTGGGCCTGCCCGCTCCCCCCACCCCCCTGTAAAAATACCCTGGACCCTGTATAATTTTTACGGATGAAAAGACAAAATATTGATTGATAGGATTGTGTTTTATTTTGACTTTTCGTTTCTTTTCTAGAGTGAGCTGGAAATCTCGGACGGCACTCAGCAGGGTCTTCGTATCGACGTGGCTGTGTCCTTTCTGATTCGATTTGTCAACCTGGTGGACGTTTTCGTTTTTGCCTCATCCCTAAATTTTGCTGAAATGGAACAGGAAAAGAATATGCCCTCCGGGGGAATATTGCGGCAGTGCCTGCGATTGGGTACGCACGTATATTAATTGCTGTTGAAGGTTTTTGCGTTGTCAGGGAAGTGTAATTTTTGGCTAGAAGAATTGTGGGGCCTTTCTTCACAGGATTAGTAGTGATATGTATTTGTCAAGAAAAACCCAATATTTGTCTGTTTGTCTGTCTGTTTGTTTGTCTGAGGGATTAGGGCCGATAGACTTTGACCAATTGTTAAGTTTTCATCGTCACTAAAATCCCAAATGTGCATTAGGCACTTAGATTGTATATATATCTGTAATGTTTGAGCTGTATCAAAATTCTTTTAGTTCATAAAATGCTTATAAAATTCACTTTTCACTTGAACTACTGTTCAACTTTGAAGTTGTTTAAAGGATGTTTATTTTTCTTTTTTGAAAAATTTTTAAATTGTATGATATTTTACTTAATGGTATTGTTACATCACATCGCATTACATAAGATAGCACTTTCTGTTTTATTTATTTTTCACCAGGAGTATGCACTTGTTTTGGCAAATTAAATTATGCTCAAGTATGTATACTATTGCATCGGGTGTTTCTGGATTCTATGAGACTCAGCTAAGTTCTTAATTGTTGTATTTTCCCTATGTTTGTTCCCTCACTACGTATCCCTGTAACTTTGCTAACTTCGTTCTATTGTACCCCCGTTGATTTCCAAGCACATCTCCCGCTGGATGTGGGCGGAATGAAATCTTAGGGCCTTTTCAGTAAAGGGTGGAGTTGAGTTAAACCTAACTAGATCTTTTTCATGAAAGAGTAAGGAATGGAAACGTCTAGCTTGAGTGGAGTTTAAACGAGGTAATAGAGTTAATTTTAACTCTGCTCTACTCTGTGCCTACCCTTCTTGAAAAGGGTCTAACACTGGTTTCGCCTTATTTTTGAAAGCATTTTAATATTTTTTAATATTTTTAAAACAACATATTTGTTACTTACTCTTATATTTGTGGGAAAGAGAGGAGGCCAAGGGGGGAGGAGCTACAGCGGTGCAGTGGCATAGCGTTGCTTCGTTTATTCCAATCAATTCTTTTTATTTCGACTGCACAGTGTGACAAAATGCACAATTTCTTCAGCCAACTTAAAATATTTCCTATTTTTATCGGGTTTTTAAAGTAACCCTTTTTCAGCTACCAAACAGATATATTATTTAATACCCTGGTTATGCTTAAATGTTCCTCCTCGTATGCAGACCCACAGAAATTTTCCCTGCAATATGCTTATTTGGCACAACATCAGAGGGGGTGTGTCATAAAATAATATTTTTGTGTTGTGTTGTTGAAATATTATAAATTATTAATTTGTTTTTTGTGTTTGTTTTTGATTGTTTTTGTCTTTCTCTTCATTCAGTCTGTACGATTGCTGTTCGCAACTGCCTGGCAGCCCGACTGGAGCGACGAAAGGCAGCGGCCGCAGGCGATTCGCCCAAGAAGCCGTCTTCGGCTGGCAAAAATCGCAAGACCAGCCCGGGCGGTCGGGATATGGCCATACGACAGCTGGTAATGGGCTGTCTTAATGACAATGAAAATGTAGGTTTTAGTGAAATGCTATTGGGTTTTATTGTTTATCGATTTTCGATTTTAAGGGAACTGGGTACAGACTAGTGTGAGGTTATGGTTTATGCCAGTCAACTATTTGCTTATTTTTGCTGACGTGCAGTGGGGGGGAGTGTTGAATCGTGAAATCATTCACAATCTAGAAGCACATTCGTTCAGACTTTTGGTATCAAGAAATTTATTAACAAGAAACAATGAACAGCGTTTGCAACAAATGCACTTGTCTTGGTTTGCGGGCCTACAAAAATGTGTGAATATGAGTGACGGTCGCAATTATTATGTTACCCCTGTTTTTTGCAGGAAAAATTTCAGAGAATTACGTATTTTTTGATTGATTTTTTCCGTTTTGTTTTTTCTCATTTTCTAGGGTATTCAGGAAACGATAGCTCAGCTGATCACTATTCAAGACGCAGAGGCCATCTTACAGGAAATGGACCTGAATCGCCTAAAGGCGACTGTCTATCGTGATATGGTAGGTTGCGACCCCCCCACCCCAAAAAATTTTGTTGAGTAATATCAGATTTTGGCTTAGTTTCGGTTGCTATAGGGATAGATTATAGGGAAATCTTTTTCGGGAGTAGAATGTAGGCAAGATATTGCTCATTTGATAGAAATTATAAGGGGCTTTAATCTGCATATGAGAATTATTTTGTATGTTCTATTATCATAGTTTATGCACAGTACTATAGTCCAGTAGATAAGATTTTCATTTTTTTACTGGGAGTCCCTCATTGTTTTTCATTGTATGTATTGGAAAAAAGCAATTTAGTTGATGACCGCTGCTCGTTCAGCCAGAAATTGGTAATATGTCAGTTTGAAAATAAAATGAAAACAAATGTTTGTATCGATATCTTTAATTAAAAAAGGAAATAATTTACGTGTCTCCGGGTTTTGGAGCCTGTATTAAATCTTGCGTGATACCGCTGTTCTTGTGGTAAATAGTGTTGCATAAATTAATCATACTGTTCTGAGCAGAGCACTATATTTCTATCGTTCAACTCGACTCTGCATTGTTAGAGTTTTAGTCTTTTCTCATTGTCTTTCCTTCGGAAACAGGTTAATTTCTGTGGGCGATGTCTGGGGTGCGCTCCCAGATCGGGGGGGGGGATTGCTGGGGGAGGGTGAAAAGTTTTTTGGAAGAATGCTGAAAATAGCTGTTTTTGCTACTGAGCTAAAAATTCAACAATTTTTAACCTAAAGTCATGTACGTTGGTACACGAATTCCGACAAAGCTTGATGAGACTGTGCCTCCGTAGCTCAGTCGGCAGAGCGTTTTCCTAGTGCGCAAAAGGTCGTGGATTCGAGTCCCACCGGAGGTCCGCATTTTTCGGACCTTCGGTGGTACATGACTTTCTTCTTCTTTCCATTTAAACTTTAAGCTTAAAATATCTAACAAATGCTGAAAAAGGCCTAAAAATCTGGCGATTCCGGAAAATTTTTTTAAATTCACTGTGATTCTCAAACTTTGTTTTATCTGTCACTTTTGTTTTCTTGCGGGGGGGGGGAGGCCCGAATCCAGGGAGGGGGACGATTTCTGGGGGAAGGACCCCCCTTCAGAGGAAAAAGCCAGGCCTACGAAATACCAGATTTTGCAGGTTTGCTAATTAATTTGCTTCCACACTTTGTCATTATATTAAGAGAGTAAGCTTAGCCGGTCATAGAGCAATAATTGGCTTGGCTTATTCTGGCAAAATTTTTGAAGGACTTGCAAATCTTTTATAAGTCTTGCATTTGCGTGAATGTTTCGCCAATTTGGTTGACTTAATGACTTATAATCCTAATAGAAGCGTGTTTGCTTTCGACACAAAAAACCGACATGAAAAAGCTTAAGGTTTCAGAAAATTATATCAAGTTATGGATTAGCTTTTTTAAAATCGTCAAAATATTGATTGAAATATTTTCCCTGTTTTTCTTGTCGTCACAAAGTCTCTTGACTCCTGGGCACGTCCTTCTAGTCAATCTTTTTTTAGTCCAGTGCGGTGCGTTTTTTCTTTTTTTCATTCCTTTGGTGCAGGTGGTCTTGTGACTGAATTTGAAACTGAATAGTTAATTAATTAATTAATAACTTTCAGAATTCCTATTTCTAAAACACATTTTGTGTGTGTGGTATATTTTTCTCAGATGCTCCTTTTGTATCTTCTTCTTCTTCTTCTATCACGCGTATGGTGTATATATAGTTTTTTGGTGGTGATTAGTAATTCCTTCTCAGCCAGTGCATTACAGCCCGTGGGGGGTTCATTTGACGCTATATTCAGAAATAAGAAGTCTGAATTTCTAGTCTCTCCCCTGAAGTCCCCCCCCCATTCTCTATATCTTGCGTGAAACAGAAATTTGAGTGAGTAACTTTCCACAAGTTTTGTGCTTCGCCTGGCTTAGGTCCCCCCCATGTAAAGCCCCCCTATAAATCCCGACCTCCCCTCGTAACCCCAAAATTCACCCTAAATTTTAAAAGACTTTTCCGGCTTCACCGCCGGATTTTTAACGAAAGTTTTGCTATTTTAACTTAAATAACCCCTAAAACTAGTTCTTGTTATTGCGATGTTTGCCAGTTTTGACACAAAAAACGTAAAATTCGCTGCCCCCATGAAGCCCATAAATGTTTGGCCTATAAATAAGCCAGTTCACCGGAACTAAAGGATTCTCCCAGGCAGGTGCTTATCCATGGGGGGAGGTGGTCTGGACTCCTCCTTTTTTGGATATTTTGAACTTTTTAGCTAGTTTTGCCGCAAATTTGGACAGGGCTTGTTTGGTAAAAATGAGGTTGCGATGCCCTTTTTCATAAAATCCTGGATACACCACTGTCTGAGGATCTAGGATTTCGTGTCTTGGGGGGAGTGGTTCCTTCTGGGAAAAGAATTTCTTGACAGGGATTTGGAGTTTGTCGGAAACTATTTTTCTATTTTTTCCTTAATTTTTCCTAGCTTCGCTGGTTTCCCTCCCCTCCCTTTCCCAATACAGGATAGTTGATGTTTCATACTTTTCTCACTATATTCTTCACGACACGAACAGTTTTGTCGGCAAAGTAGGCTGTGCGGCGCTTGGTTACCCTTTAACCCGACAATTAACATCCATTAATTAACTATGCAATTAGGTCCGAAATGAAGGTGACCCAGAAAATAGCTACGTTCAAAGCGGTAACTTGAAAGTGCTTAAGGGGGGGGGGGTCCATTTTTGGGCCATTTTTTCGACTTTCTCCGATCTCGCTGATTTTCACATATTTTATTGTCCAAATGGTATATTTTAACGAGTTTTTAAAATTAAAGTCGTAACTCTTACGGTTGTCGAGTAATTTCACCTCAAAGTTGAGATTTCATGTGCTAAACATAGGAAATTTAAAAAGTTGTCATTTTATCGCGTGCGCCAAAAAAATCTCCCGACAAACGTTGGTGAATCTGGACAAATTATACATTAGAATAACGCTGAAATGTTAAACTGCGGTATCTTGGAATTAGAATTTTAATTTAGGCCTTTAAAATTTTTTAATTAATTTTTGAAGGATTAAAATTTAACGTGATGCTAAAATCGTGTTAAATTTTAATTCTTCAAAAATTAATTAAAAAATTTTAAAGGCCTAAACTAAAATTCTAATTCCAAAATACCACAGTTTAACATTTCAGTGTTATTTTAATGTAAAATTTGTCCAGATTCATCTATGTTTGTCGGGAGATTTTTTTGGCGCACGCGAAAAAATGACAACTTTTCCACTGCCTATGTTTAACACATGAAACCTCAACTTTGAGGTAAAATTACTCGACAACCGTAAGACTTACGACTTTAATTTGAAAAACTCGTTAAAATATATCGTTTGGACAATAACATATGTAAAAATTAGCGAGATCGGAGAAAGTCGAAAAAATGGCCCAAAAATGGACCCCCCCTTAAGTGAATACTCTAATTAATGGCGTGGTCAAATTTTAGTCACTGCAAAATCAGCTCTGTTTTCTACACTACATAATTTTCTCGTATTTTATGTGTTTATCTTTTTGTTGTAATGTTGTCGTGGGATTTCTAGGGTAAAGGCTTGGGCCCAGAACAGCAGGTAGTGTTTGTTGATTCTTGATTATATACTGCGTACCAAGGTAAACCTAGTGACCGTTAATTGGCCTGGCTTTGTAGTAATAGCAAAATTCTATATTCCTACACTATTCTATTGAGATGAGATATTATTTTGTGTTCATTCTTTTTTCGGGCTGCATTTAACCATTTCATTTCAAAAGTATATAATTAAATGCGTATATCTGTGTTGTCTTTTCTAAATACTTAGCAAATGTTAAACTTGCTTTTTTGCTAAAAATATTCAAAATGTAGCGTTATGAAAATGAAATATGAAAGGCTAGATATATCTCATTGAATATTGATTTATACAGTGTTAGCTTTTTGGTCTGGTGAAATGTTATGCTACAATGACATAGTTATTTTTTACATAGATGTCAGATTTTTTAGTGTCATCTTAGCAGTAGCATCAGCCAGCAGTGCATAATAGATGGGCGTATGGCTAGTGTCCTATTCTAGTGAGATTTAAAAATGTGGTAAACACCACCTCCCCTTTACAGGAAATTGACAGTATAATTTACCCTACCTTTTCTTTTTCGGGTGTCCTCGGATTTCTCTAGGCCAAGAAGGTGGAGGAACTCCCACCAGGGTTTTTCCATCGCCGACCTTTAGGCCAAGTGGCCTCACCGACTAAACTTTTTAGGTTGCGCGCTGTTGCTAGCTTTTTAAAATTGCTGAAAGCTATTATTAAAAAGTTAAAAAGTGCTTAGAAGTCAAGTTTTAAAACCAAAATAGACGATTGCAGATCAAAGAATTGCGTCGAGGCTAGAACATGTTTGAAAATTTTGACTGAAAATCCTTAAAATTGGCATTTTCTGGGCAAAGTGACAGGGAGAAGCTTAAAAGGGTGGGGGGGGGGGTTGAGTGTGGGGGCCCAAAAACTTAGGCAAACCTACAAATAACATTCGTAGCTTTGAACGAAATTCCTCTGGAACAGCGTGGTCCCGTTTATTGATGACTTGACTTGACGGATGCCACTGGTACTCTCCCTGCTTGTCATACTCTTGTGTATTATGTACTCTTGGTAGTCTCACAGAGATTTTTCTAGATAAAGTGGATGTATAGATGCTTAATATCTACACTTAGTACGAACTTATCTTTTCTTCGACTGTTATATACGTATATGCCTATTGTGTGGCGGCTGCATTTCTGTTCAGATTAAGTAGATGCTTTTTTCGGCTTCAAATTAATTAGTTTGCCACAATACTGTTGTACATATTTTGTTGTTAACTGGCACACCCTTTTGTCACGTTCTCATGGGCTTACACCTGATTTTTGAAACTCGGGTGTAGGTTCGTTAGGTTCGACCTTAGGATGTTATGTCCTCAGCGAGGGTGGTTGCTAGCTGTGCAAGGTGAATCGGTGCAAGGAAAAGTGAGAGACGAGAAAAAACGGTTAGTGGTTTGGTCTAAAAAGTGATTGTGACTAATAAGAAAATAAAACTACAATAATAATATAAATACTAAATTACGTATATATTATGCAGCCGGTCACGTAAAATTTTTACCTTTTTGTGAGGCAGTGGCACTGTTTTCTCTGGCCAGAAAAAGCTAAATATTGTCAAAGCTGTCAAACTAAAAATAGATCAAGAAACTGAGGTAAGTAAGGTAACCACTTCAGGCGGATATCTCTAGGATACAAGCATAGGCGTAGATAGGGGGGCGCCCGGGCGGCCGCCCCCCGAAGCCCATTTGCCCCCCCCCCCTGAAAATTTTGCTAGCGGAAAAATTTTTAAGCTCGCGCATAGCGTTCTTGTCTGCGTTCTTACTCATATTGCTGATTGCTATGACGTGTTAAAAAATTGAATTAAAAATTAAAAAGTTAAAAATTCAACTTTGGTATTAAAGAATGATATAATGTTTTTCTAGCAGATTTTGGTGAATATATATCTGAAAAAATTCAGCTTTGATAATTAAGAATTACAGAAAGTTGCTGTAGCCGTTTTTGGTAAAATCTGAGGAAAATATATCAAGTTTACTAATTAAGAGTTAAAATTTCTGTAGTCGTTTTTGTGAAAATCTGAAAAACTCAATTTTATTTTTAAATGGATTGACAGTTACGATATCTGGTCACAGTAAAATTTTAAAAAATATTGTTAAGTTTGGGGGGATGCGGGCCCCGGCCTCCCCCCTCCCCAACTTGCCAAAGATCCGTCCTCCCCGAAGCTGAGACCTATCTACGCCGCTGGATACAAGGCATTACTCATAAAGAAACAAGGAAAAACGACTGTCTGCGGTTACTAAGACAAGGCCTTGGTTCGAAACAGGAGATCGGTTCAGTCAGGCGTTTTCCATTCTGGCTTTAAAATAAAAATAGATGGAAATAAAGTCATATTCAATTCAAATAGACCACCCATGGTTCAAAACACTTGACCGCTGACAAAAATATTACTTAGGCAAACCCTCAGTTTCGAATCGTCTAATTGTGTCTTCGATTCTTTAGATTCCTGGCCTGTCCTCGCTTTTTCTGAGGGTAAGGTAAACGCTGTAGCAGGGATACGCGTTAGATGGGTTTTTGTTTTTCCTCTTTATATGGAATCACTATAATAGTTTTTTTGGGACTTTAGCAAGTTTATAACTAATGCACCCCTCTGTGATTATGTGGGCTCTCGACATAAAAGAACTGTTATTTCGGGTCTCTCATACATCTGTGGCCATTTCAACAAAAAGTTAGTTAATGCGGAAATTTTACTAACTATATGGATGGACCCTTTCTTGGTGAAAGCGTTACAGAGTGTGAGGGATTGTGTGAAGTGTGTTAAAAAGAGTTTTCTAATGTTAACTCTATTTTTCAGTCAACTCTACGTATTCTTTCATGAACTTAAAAAGGTCTCAAAAGTCGCTCAAAAATGTGTCTGGGCTGATGTGGTTAATTGTTATGTCGGAAGACAGCAGCTAAGCAAGCCTCAAAACAACTCGAAACCGGAATATTTAACCGAAACATGTCTGGTGAATTAAACGAATTTTTCTGGGAAGTGGAGTGCAGTTTCCTAGTTTCGGGGCTCAGCTTGCAGCAATATATATATAGGTTTTGCCATTTGGGACATTTTAATGCTAGCTTTTTTACATGCTTTTTACGTAGTAGGCAGAGTAGTTCACAATTGTATATGTTTCCATGATTATCGGATGTTTTCAGGGAATTATTTTACCATCGTAGCTGTCAATATACAGTCGAATCAATCAATCAGTCAATCAATAAATTAATCAACCAATCAATATATTTTGTAAACGGCATAGCTTTCAATTTCGTATTTGTATATAACTACTAAAACTCCATCTATATACCTATTTTAGAGCGGCTTAAAACGTCGGGTAAGTGATTTTTGGCTTGATTGCTGAACATCAAGCCAACCAAATAATTTTGATAGCTTCACCCTACTGTTTTTGTGGTTTGTGTGCCGTACATACGTATATATGTGTTGAGTCCCGTATTTTTTACACCCAGCTGCCTTGCCTTTGTTCTGAAATCTCTACTGATCGTGAGCGCTTCCTGCTTTTGTATATACCTAAAATGTGTCCATTGTCTTATTTTGAATGAGAGTCCACTTCATAAAGGCTGATTTCCGGATAATTTTTACGGTTGTATATATATACAGAGATGGCCGAGTGGTCTAAGGCGCTGGTCAGAACTTCCGATCTTACGGTCGGTGGTTCGATCTCCGGAGGGCACAAAGTTTTCTCGGCTCTAGCCAACCCCGCTATCCATACTTAACCGTCGGCAAATGAGTATATACCACCACCACCACGGTGGGAAGGATTTCAGGAGTCTGTGTAAAAGGGCCGCCCCCCCTTCCACGGATGCAGCTATCATTTGAGGTAACACTCTTGACTCTAAGGCTGAGAATTTGGGAATGAGCACCGACACGCCATGTCCTGTCCCTGTGGCAGGACGGAGATATTTTCAGGGTCAAACCTTTTACCTTTCTAGAGTGATGTGCAGATATGGTATACCTGTAGCTTTTCCTATTATATATTATGAAAAAGTAAAAGTTTTTTCAAAAATCAATACATAAAAGCAGAAACTGTTAACTGGCCTTGTAATTAGAATTATGGTCTGTCAGAATATGCTTAGTAGGAGAGATTTCTGAAAACCAAATTAAACAAATATATAATAGGTTAGAAATTTTCAGGAATATAGCTATATAGCTCTGACTTACACATGAAAGAAAGTTTTGCAAGATGATCTCTAAAGTTTGTACAAACTTGTGCCGCTGCAGCATACTTTAAAGGTTTGCACCATTCTGCACGAATCACGAATACACACTGCACGAATCTAATCAAGTTCTTTGGCATGTCTAGATCGAGCACTCACCCAGAAATATAGATGTTGTTGATATTAACTTTGTTTATGTAACACTTTGCACTATTAACTATTTTTCCTATTAGGTAATACGTTATTAAATTTGATGGAGCACATTTTAAGGTAGTAATGTTCTAGAGAGCATGTAAATGTTTTTGTAGAAAGGGTATATACGTGGTAGCTTTTGTTCTGGGCTAAGAGTGCACTATTAGCTATTATGTACTCTTGGCTCTTGCCTAATGGTTTTAACGAATTTAATTTAATTTAATGCTAATTGTACTAAAGATAAAGATAATTTGTCATTAATTGCTGAGATTATAGCTGAATATAATCACTGAATATGTTCACTTCAACTGTTCTAAGTTTGTTTTTTGGCTTTTGTCTCTCTAGTTACTTACTGGCATGCAAAAACTGACTTTAACTTTACAGACTTGATTTGCATTTTCCCGCTTAGACTAGTACATACTTAATTTCCTTCTTTCAAACTTCGCTTTTAGTGGCATAGTTCTATCTGTGTGTGGAAGTGACCTGTTCTCTCCATCTCACTTTCCTGAGCTTGAATTTAAACCTGATCCAAAATAAATTATTTAACTTCGTCTTATTAATTAATTAGTGCTTTGCGGTTTGAAAATGTTATCGGAAACAAAATATGAGACAAAGTAACGTGTAATGGTCAATCGAATTTTCCGAGACCGAAGTTGATTTAGAATTCGGAAATTCGCGATTTCTCTGACCCATAATCCTAAATTTTGTTTTATCGAGCTGCTTCAAGCCGTATTGGACTTCGTCGCTGACATGATGATTCTGTGTTGAGCATCTCGCATGACCTGTAAAACCCTTAGGATTACTGCACTAGCTTAGTTTTTGAACTGTTTTTGAACAAAATTCGTGTCCGAGCGAAAATATCCTTTCAGTATGCAGTGAGAAAGTAGTTTTAATGCTCTGTTCAAGATGATCAGTAGTTGGTCTTTCTTCCAGTTTGTTCATTTTGTTACATTTTTAAAATAAATCAAATAGTTAATTCATTAATTAGGTGCGGTATAATCGGTAACTTCAGTAATTCAGTATTGGATTAGTTATGTGTATTTTATTTACAGGAGGAAACGAAGCAAGCTCAATTTCTGGCCTTGGCTGTGACCTACTTCCTGTCCGTTCTCATGGTCTCACGCTATCGAGACATCCTGGAGCCGCCCGTTTCCCAGTCTCCCTTTTTCTGTGGTACCCCCTCGCCAACTCTGTCCAGTGGAAAAGGTTTGGACCAGTTTTTCTTGAAAAAAGAATTAGAAATTAAATTTGAATGTGAAAAAACGTGAAAAATGATCGGGCTAGCGTTGAGTTTTTCGGATCACAGGTGCTGTGGTGACATTTTCTTTCTTTGCATAGGGTGAACCCAGTGGCGCACATACAAAATTTTTTCAGGGGGAGCGGACCTTAAAAAATTGGGGGGTCTGAGGGCGAAGCCCACCAGAAGTTGAAAAATGATTAAAACAAGGTTGAAAATGGAAAAATAAGCGTAAATTAAGCAAAAGACTAATAAATTTCGCGCCGAAGGCGCGAAAATTTTTGAAAATGTTAACAAAATTCGCTATTGAAAGGTTTAAAAGGCTGAAATAAGGGTAAATTAAGCAAAGTTAAGTAAATTTCGCGCCGAAGGCGCGAAAATTTTTAAAATTTTATGACCGCGCTACGCGCGGACAACAAAATTTTTCCTTTACGTCTGGTTTCGGGGGGGGGCGCCCCCCCCCCCCCCCCGCCCCCCGCCCCTAAGTGCGCCCCTGGAGAACCACATCAGATAATTTTTGTTTGGTTAAACAGGTGTTCATATTTTCTGACAACATGATAATATGAAAATTAATTGCAACTTTCCATTCGCAAATTCTTGAAATTGCCTGTGCTTGCAATAATGTAAACGTAGTAGAATGTTTACAGCACTGACTCCCCGTCTCTCCCAGATTTTGACCTTGTTTCGAGCATAATATTGCAGGCTGAATATGGTGAGAAGTGCTCAGTGTCTTACTCTTCCTTCCTACTGTTAACTCTTGATTGTGCCTCGTTAGATAAACTGTTTTTGTTTTCTACTCTGTTGATATCTGATTGTTTGTTAATCTATTGCTGATTGCAGCGATTTTTGTACTGCTTTTTTTAGACCTAGGAGGAGACTCCAGCGGCGGGCAGGTGAAGTCAGAATCGAGTGCCATTGGCGCTTCCAACAGCGGCGGTGCCTCTGCGAGAAGCGATGTGTCGGATAATTCTAGTCAAGGTTTTGTGGCTTGTGGCTTTATTGTTTAACTATATATATAATAGGATCTACTAAGTTATATACGTATATACGTTTTGTAGTAAGTTTTATTGGAAGGTTTAAGATTTAGTTGAAGGGCATGAGCAGAGCGTCAGAGCTTTTAACATTATGTCTACTTCAACAAGTCCTAGAACACAAACGTAGCTGACGAAATTTCTTACAATAATTTTCCCGAAAAATGGAGTGGGACGTTTCGCAAATGCAGCATAGTTTTGGCTCTGATACCTAACAGAGATTTATCATACTCTTATGTATTATGTTCTCTTGTCGTGTTACTTTACTTCCTTCTTTGGTTGGAGTTTATTGCACATTGTGTGGTGTCCTTCTTTCTCTTGTAGAAGTGCCCGGGGGCCAAACGTCTGCCGCTACCTCGACCAAAGAGCACGGCAGTGGTGGTAATGGTAAGGCTACAGCAGCAACTGAGCCGGACCAAACCAGTGCCTCCCTGACCAATGGGGACAGTGGAAATTCCTCGTCTTCAGCTGCTGAAATTGAGCCGGAATGCAGCGGGGATGGGGCTGTGGTTGGTAGACGGGCGGCAGATTCGGAAGCGGGTTTCCAGCGAACGCCCTCCACCGAACAGCAGCCTATCTCTTCGATTAGGCTGGATGAAACGGTATGTGTACGTTTGCATGCGGGCGAGAGAGAGATTTCAGAAATTTTTGACAGAAAGAAATAAATTTTAGATCCTTTGACTGTCATAATATTACGTCATAATTCAGAAATTGTAAATTTTAGATCCTGTGTCATAAAAAATTGCATAATTGTGATCAACAGGTTTTTTCTGAAATTTGCTATCGAATGAAGAAGTGTATTGAGGAGGATGGAGGGTTGTTGTTGAGGTGAGGGATCTAGCTGAGCTGACATAGGTATAGGATTTTTCGAAAATTTTTTACCCCTGCCCCCATCGTATAGGAGCAATTTTGGTGACTACCTTTGGATGACAATCTGGTATAGTCTGAAAATGGAGGAGATATCATCCGTCGTGATGTTGAGCAGGCTTTGAGACTCCTTGTTCTGGCAGCTTGGTTGAGTTGTTTTTGACCAACCGTTCCGAGCCAGTTTCCTGGCTAACAGTTGTATCCTCGAGTGATGATCATCACATTGTTTTTGTCAATGCAGGAAACAACAACTTTTCAACTGCTCTCTGTGCTGCAAAATGTTGTTTTTTTCCAAAACGGTTGCATTTTGTTTTTGTTTTAGCAGCAGACAACCGTAAACGGTGACCCGTCAGTGTCGACGAACGACAAGGACTCTACTGCCCAATCGTCTGCCCCTGACAGTACCACCACCAATGCCAAGGTTCAGCCCTATGATGCCCGGGACCTGGAGTTGGGCGGTATTCGCCCAGCCGAGGTCAGTCAGACCAACATCCCGAAGGAGCGTCAGGCCTGGCTCACTGATCGGCTGCGAAAGGCCCTGGACTCTACGGCGCCCCTGCTGCGAGAAATAATGACCGACTTTCAGTCGTTTCTGCAGAAAACCTTGCTGGGAACGCATGGCCAGGAAATAATGAATGATTCCAGAGGTGGGAGTTTTGGTCTTCTTGGTGTGGACTGTTTGTTTTTTTGTTTTGGGAAAGGAATTTTTTGGAAAATGGAAAGATTTTTTCTTAGTTTTTGTGCCTGGAAATTGAAATAATTTGATGGCATAAAGAAATAATGAAAAACGCCTGCCTGCAGTCACTAAGGCAAAGCCTTAGTCCGAAACAGGAGAGAGCCAACGCGGTGAGCGCTCTTACCCAGGGAGACCCAGTGACTGCAGGCAGGCGTTTTTCATTATTTCTCTATGATTAATGCCTTGTATCCTTCGTGGATCCGCCTGCTGGCCCGCGTTTACTTCATTTTCTTGATGTAAATGCTGTTTGTATCTCTACGGAGATCCGCTGGCCACTGCAGTCCTCTTTCTGTGCATAGCACAGTCAGAGAGGTTTTGATAAAACCTTCTCTGGCTATGTTGCAGCACAGATGGAGCCGAGCTGGCTGTCCTTCTTGGACAACCAGACAGGAGCTCCAGGGAATAGTTCTCCCTGGGTAAGAGCGCTCTCCGCGCCCATTGGCTCTCTCCTGTTTCGGACTAAGGCTTTGCCTTAGTGACTGCAGGCAGGCGTTTTTCATTATTTCTCTATGATTAATGCCTTGTATCCTTCGTGGATCCGCCTGCTGGCCCGCGTTTACTTCATTTTTTGATGTAAATAATTTGATGGCAGAAACATTCAAACAAGCCATTCCTGTAGTGTCACGTTTCTGCAATTACCATAATTACCTATCTTTAGGGACGTTTAATAGTCTTATTTCTTTACCCTGACTGATTTTAATTTTTAATTCTTCAAATTGAATTTTCAATTTAATTTAATTGTAGTTTAAATTTTTAAATCTGATTTAAAAATTTTCTATTTCAGTGCTGACCACCCTACGCAACCCCAGTGGCTCTGTGATCGAACTGGTCATGCTGCTCTGCTCTCAGGAGTGGCAAACCTCCCTTCAGAAGCACGCCGGGTTGGCCTTCATTGAGCTGGTCAATGAAGGGCGCCTCCTGGCCCATGCCACACGTGACCACATTGTCCGGGTGGCCAATGAGGCTGACTTTATCCTAAACCGGCTGCGTGCAGAGGATGTGTCAAAGCATGCAGATTTTGAGGTATCTATACATACGATATACATGCATACGTACGATGTGCATAATATGTTGGTGCTGCACTGCACTTGTTGATAAAATGACGGGCAAATGTTCACATTTTGCCAACAAAGTGCAGTTTTGCTATCACACATACATCAATTGTATAGAATAGTAATAGTTTGTGGAATTGTCCTGTGTAAAAGGCAGACCACCTTCCCTGCAGTTAGCTAAGCCGAGATCCAATGGATTCAAAAGTAGATATTATAAATTTGGTGATGGCTTACTTTTACCATTATCATAGGGGTCGCGGTAGCGACCCCTATAATATGAGTCAAAACGCCCCAATGACAGCCTTCAGAGGCGCTGCGCAGAGGCTGCGCAGATTCCTGCGCAGATCCTGCGCAAATTTTGTGCGCAAAAGAAAGTCCGTGTCGAGTTTAGTATAATTGGAAAATTTCATCCCCGTAGCACTTACCGTTAAAAAGTTACACCCGCCGGCAGTTATGCCGGCGATGTTTTTTTTCCGGTGTCTCCGTTTTACCCTCGTATGTCACCATTTTGTAGCCTCTTTCACAGAATGTAGCGAAGGGAAGACACCTATTGTGGTATATCATCAATATATATAGGTTACTGACTTTCGATATATGTGGTCGCCGCCGTGGCTCAGAACGTCGAAATGTCGAAACGTCAAAGTCGGCTCAGAACGTCGAAATGGCCAAAAGTATGCCTGGGATTAGCTTCTTTCCAGCTCTTTGTGCAAATACAAACCAGACAAGTTATATATGGTTGATAAGGACATATATCCGGATTATGACGTTTGAAGTCGGATTTTTGATATGTTGCGCCACAGCGCCACAGTGGCCCGCCAAAGTTGGTGAATGTTGGGTCCGACTTTGAACTTAGTTTTTTCGCTTATTTTTCAAGATAGACTTCTCAAATCGTGCATATAAAGGTTTTTTGGGACGGAGAATCCATTCCCGCCGTCAGGTTTGCTGCCCGATTCACCAAATTTGCTGGGCTGGTTCCACTTGACCGTCTGACGGGTCCGGTCGGTACCGACTTCCGGGAACACCATATAGAACTGTACATAGCCTCTCAAAACATTGTCTATAGGGGTTTCCTGGTACGCCCAGCTTATTTCCGGTGTCCGTTTTGCCGTTGGACCCACCCATCTTGCTGTGCTGGTTCCACTTTGCCGTCTGGAGGGTCCGGTCGGTACCGACTTCCGGGAACACCATATAGAACTGTACATAGCCTCTCAAAACATTGTCTATAGGGGTTTTCAGGTACGCCCAGCTCATCCGTTGTCCGTTTTGCCGTTGGACCCACCCATCTTGCTGTGCTGGTTCCACTTTGCCATATGGAGGGTCAGGTCGGTGGGAGGTCATGTGGTCAAAAATGAAAATTTTCAAAAGTGGCCAAATTTGGTATCAAATGAAAGCCCTCAGCGAGCTGAGCAACTTTTGTCATAGAACTGCATGCTCAAAGTGGCTGTAGAGTGCTGTGGTGGGGTGGGGTGGGGACTTAGGCGATTTTCGGTCAAAAATGAAATTTTTCAAAAGTGGTCAAATTTGGTACCAAATGAAAGCCCTCAGCGAGCTGAGCAACATTTGTCATAGAACTGCATGCTCAAAGTGGCTGTAGAGTGCTGTGGTGGGGTGGGGTGGGGACTTAGGCGATTTTCGGTCAAAAATGAAATTTTTCAAAAGTGGTCAAATTTGGTACCAAATGAAAGCCCTCAGCGAGCTGAGCAACTTTTGTCATAGAACTGCATGCTCAAAGTGGCTGTAGAGTGCTGTGGTGGGGTGGGGTGGGGACTTAGGCGATTTTCGGTCAAAAATGAAATTTTTCAAAAGTGGTCAAATTTGGTACCAAATGAAAGCCCTCAGCGAGCTGAGCAACATTTGTCATAGAACTGCATGCTCAAAGTGGCTGTAGAGTGTTGTGGTGGGGTGGGGTGGGGACTTAGGCGATTTTCGGTCAAAAATGAAATTTTTCAAAAGTAGATAAATTTGGTGTCAAATGAAACCCCTCAGCGAGCTGAGCAACTTTTGTCATAGAACTGCGTGCTCAAAGTGGCTGTAGAGTACTGTGGTGGGGTGGCGTGGGGACTTAAGCGAATTTCGGTCAAAAATGAAATTTTTCAGAAGTGGTCAAATTTGGTACCAAATGAAAGCCCTAAGCGAGCTGAGCAACAGTCATAGAACTGCATACCCAAAGTGGCTGTAGAGTGCTGTGGTGGGGTGGGGTGGGGACTTAGGCGATTTTGGGTCGAAAATGAAAATTTTCAAAAGTGGTCAAATTTGGTACCAAATGAAAGCCTCAAGTGAGCTGAGCAACTTTTCTCATAAAAGTGCATGCGCAAAGTTTCTGTAGAGTGCTCTGCTGGGGTAGGGGTGGGGGGAAAACTAAGCTTTTATCATAGACAAACTTACCCTAACTTGCTGTATAGCGGTCTGGTGTGAAGGGTGTCAGGGTGGAACGGAGCCAATTTGCCATAGAACCACACACGTGAGTCTGAGTATTTAATGCATATATAATGCTTAATGATTCTTTAACGCTGTTATGTCAACGACATGTAAAAAGTGGATAAACAAGAAATAAAAATGCTCCTAAAGAGCAAAGAAAGGAATATGAGTCAACATGGAACATGTAAAATGCTAAATATTGTCGGTTGTAAATTAAGAATAAGACAAGCATGTAAAATGCTAATATGAGTCTGGTGAGGTTGGAAAGTGCAGAAGACAAGTTTGTACACGCACCAATATGAGTGCATGCCAAATAGACTCATATTGGCATGCCTTAAAAAACAATAATGCATGCATCCATTGCGGAATTCTAACGGATATATTTCCACGCAGGAGTTAAGACGAATAAGTAGCGTTATTGACGTCACATGGATATCCCAACCATGGCCAACATTGTCAACTTTTCTCCTTAGGAAACTGTTAAACCGCTGTTAGTCAACAATGCGCCGACGGACGGATATAACGTATATAACATTTTTAATAAGCGTTTGTATAAATCATGTATTCAGAGACTCAAAGTTAAATCTGATGTTAACTTTCGTGACATATATACGTGCGTAGCCTGTGTAGAATCCTGTCATCCACCCTAAAACTACCCTGTCTCGTCTTGCTGACATTACGTGAGTGATATATAACCGAAATTCGCAACCACTTGCCTTCAGAATACTAAATAATACCAATATGAGTCTATTTGGCATGCACTCATATTGGTGCGTGTACAAACTTGTCTTCTGCACTTTCCAACCTCACCAGACTCATATTAGCATTTTACATGCTTGTCTTATTCTTAATTTACAACCGACAATATTTAGCATTTTACATGTTCCATGTTGACTCATATTCCTTTTTTTGCTCTTTAGGAGCATTTTTATTTCTTGTACCAATATACATAATGTACTCTTGTATGTACATAATAGAATAAAGTTTCGGGGGTGAAGGGTCCCCAGTTGAACCGAGCATATCAAGCATGCTTAACTCATACTAGCGTAAGAGTTTCATACTCTTATTCTATTATGTACTCTTGCTTTTAGTGAGGTGCGGATTATGCATAAGAGGGTATCTTTTATAGAGAGCCACCGCTGTCCCTCCCTAACAAAATTTTACATACTCTTTGTAATGCAAACGACTTCCTCCTCCCCTACCCCCATTTTGCAAAGACAGAGGCCCAACCCCTGGGTTTCTTCAAAATTTTTCCGGATTCGCCGGGAACTTTTGGTAAAAAATCGTCTATTTTCGTACCAAAATTTAATTTTTGAGCACTTTTAAGCTTAGTTATAGCAGCATAGAAAACAGGCTTTTTATACTGTATTTTTGGCATTTTTAGCCCACATTTTTATTTCCCCCCACTTTTGCACCCCCCCCCCCCCCTTGGGCGGGGGGGGGGGGGCGCCCCCCCACTCCCCCCACATATTTTTGCCCAAAAAACTCCCAGTACCCTACCCTCACAAAAATTGCCTAAAAATGGGCAAGAATAAGGACAAATGATCATTATAATAGGATTCAAGTCTAACTTCCAATTGGCTCTCTAAAATAATCATAATACTTTTTTTTAATTGTTCTGCACTGTTTTGCACTTCTGTCCTGTTTGTAGGCCAACTGTGCTCAGACAGCGGCCACGCGTAAAGAGGAGGAGAAGATTTGTGACCATCTGATCTCTGCGGCGCGGCGGCGCGATGGCGTTCTGGCCTCCAGGATCATCGATAAGATTGTCAACATCCTAGAGAGTGACCATGGGGCCTGGGCCAGCATTGTCACGTAAGAAGAATATTGCACATATTTTCACATCAATTCTTTTATTTGTGACATTTTGGCCACTTTGCCCTTTAAACCTCCACACAGCTTTTGACGTCGCCTCTTCTCCGCTTGTCAGGAGCCCTTCCCCCACCCACCATCTTTGACTTGTTTAGTTTCCTATGTTTAAACACATGCCGCTGTCATATTTAATAATATACGTCATGCCGCTAATAGAAGGCTATAGCAAGAGTTAATATTTTTATTATATTACATAGAAGAAGAGTAAACTACTGGAGGGCTTCTTTGCATTGCGTAACGGTGTTCGGACCACTTTGGAGGAGGAGGGTCGACAAACCACACCATTTGCGTTTGCTGGGGGGGGGGGGTAGTAGCAGTAGGCAACAGCCTAGCAGATTGTAGAGACTCTCTCCCCTTTTGGTCGGGGAGAGGTAGGGGTAGCGTAAAGGATTGCGGTAGTTTTAGCATATTCCCAAAAATGGGGAGTAGGGGGTAGCAAAAAGAGGTTACCGTTTTGGGGGGGTCATCAACAGCCAATCAAACGAAGCCAAACTTAGTCTCGTTTGTCAACCCCTATCCCCCAAACGGGGACCCGTTTTGGATACCCCCCCCCCCAACGTGGAGGGAGTCTCTGCAATTTGATTGACTGTTGGTCATCCCCCACCAAACGGGGAGGGGGTATGCTTTGTCGACCCCACCACCAAACTGGGGAACATCCGCGTGTTACGCAATGCAAAGAAGAGATAGGCTTACTCTTCTTCTTCTTGCTGATAGTCTAAAAGACGGGTTCCGTTTTGCAGCAAATTGAACGTAATCCTTGTTTCGTGTGATCCATGGAGCAAATGCTATCACTATCCGCTAACTATTCTGTTACCGTTTTTTGCATTGCTTCTATCTAGTCAGCTTCTTTATGTTTAGTTCGAAGCAAGTCTTTTGGAAGCTGGACATCTGGGAGGATGATTCCCGGCGACGAAAGCGCCTGGTGCCCAACCCCTACGGCTCCTCGCATCCTGAGGCCAGTCTTAAGGCAGCTGTGGAACACGGTTAGTATTTAGTCACTCATTCTTAATTTAGTTAAGTTTAATTTAGTTTATTATATTTTAGTTATTTAATTAAGAATATTTTGGCAACTGCTGTATTTATTAATAGTAGATGAGAGTGTTGTAAGCTGAATAGGGTTGGACGAGACCGAGAATTCACCGAGACCGAAACCAGGGTACCGAGACCGAGACTAGCAATTTTAAGCTTAAACTTAATTTCTTCCATTTTTTGAGGCTTACGCTCAGTATTAGGGACTTTAGCAGATAAACATACGGTTTCTACACCTCGTCAGGTAATTATCGTTACATTGATTTTCAATTAAAATTAAAATTAATTATTAAATATTAATCAGATTCAAATTTTCACTGAAATTTGATGTTTTCAAAAACTTTCCGGTCTCGGTCCGAGACGGTCTCGGTCCGAGACCGAGACTTTAGGGTGAGCGAGACCGAGACCCAGACTCCCAACCCTGAAGCTGAAATGAGACTGCAGCAGTGCTGCACTTTCTCCTTGTTCGCTGTGCTTTATTGAAACGATGAAACTCCTGTGTTGAAGGTCCAAATAAGATCACAAAACATAAGCAAAGACCCGTTTTTGGTGTTGAAGCTGTCAGTCTTGAAGATTTTCCGCGCTTTAAATGAAACTTTTGATTCTTGTCATACTTTGGTATATATAATTGCCACATTTTTTCCAAAAAATGCCAAATTTTCACTAAAATACCTAAGAATTTAAAAAAATTAAAAATTAAAAAAATTTGAAAAAGGAGGGCCCCGTACCCCCTCGACACCCCTCCCTTGAAGGTACGCCCCCTGTCTGCTTAGTAGTGCATTGGTGAGTATTTTCTAAAACTATGTCTCGATCCCTGTAGGTTCCTGTACTTTAATGCTCATTTGCATATTTTTTTTGGATTATTTCTTTTCTTTTTTTCTAGGCGCCAGCCAGGAAGAGGTAGAACGCGCACGTGAGGCTGTCCTGAGTCGACTTGCGGCTCGTGGCATTGTGCCTCCGTCCCAGCTCAGCACAGTGGCCAGCCCAGCCGATGAGCTAGTCGATGATAGCGATGTCAGTAAGTGGGGCGCTGACGAGGGAAAGGATGATTCCATCAGCACTACTGGTTCTGGCAACGCTGGAGACAGCAATGGTAATTATTGTCGATCGCGATCGATTGATTGATTGATTGATCGGGCAGATCGATTTGTATCAGGCAATCATTGTTCTGATTTTCTGTCGCTGGCTCTCCATTGTTGGGCTTGGACTTGAATGTCTGATCTGCTCAAGACAGATTACCTACTTAAAATCGGTGCTTAAAATACCAGTACTTATTTGGAGCAATAAACTGTAGTTTATAACGTGTACGTACTATTTAATCTATTTGTTCATGACATAGGATGAGAGGAGCTTGTTGTAGATTTAGGCAAGTGAGTCAAGAAATGAAGCGTGTTTCTGGCATGACTGAGATTGGCTACTGCTTAAATTCCGACCTCTTTCAACCATGCCGAAGCCTTGCTAAATTTTATCCTGTCTCCCTTAATTTCAAAAATCATTTCCGACTTCGTCGCATCTTTGAAAGCATTTTCACTATTTTTCCCAAAACACCTATATAATTCTATCGTCCCGGTAACGATTTTTGTGAATTTTTAGCTATAAAATATAAGTTTTAAAACTCCCAGCAGTTTTAAGGTTTTCGCACAAACCTCTTCCCCCATCGAAAAGGTTGGGGGAAGGGGGCTCCCGTATTATATATCCCCTAAACAAGTTAAACGGATTAAATTTAATCTTGTTTCTTTAATGCATCTGGGATTTAAAAATTTAATGTAATCCTGCTATTAAATTTCCACTGCGGATTTAAAATGGAAGAGTGAATTTTAATTGACCTGCTTAATCGCTATTTCTTTAAGGATGAATTTTAGTCCGTTTAATCCATCTCCTGCTTTTTCAACTAGTTTTTAATCTTCGAATAGCTACGCGGTTAAACGGATTAAAAGTTGTTAGATTAAAATTTTTAATCGCTGCTTCGTTAATGCCGGATTAAATGGATCAAAATTAACTCGTTCAATCCGAGGATTAAAATGGTCAGTAAACGAGTTAATTTTTATTCGTTTAATCCGTTTAATCTTGCATTAAAGAAATAGCTTTTAAAATTTTAATCCGGCTGATTTTTAATCCGTTTAATCCGACCATTTGAATGTTAAAGAAATAGGCCATTGTCTGTTTGTAATTTTATGGCATAAGATAAATACGAGATCATCTGCACATAATAGCCATGGTCACATCTATTTCACTTATAAATAGGACGATAGATACATAACTTCTAACTTATTTATTTATTAACAAAAAATGATTGTTGAATGTTAGAATTCAAATAACTTTGAATAAATTTGCAATACCAAAGAACATACAGTCCCATGACTTGAGTGCGAAACTTATGAGTCAATATTAGAAGTGATTAGAAGTGCCCCATGACTTGAGTGCAAAACTTATGAGTCAATATTAGAAGTGATTAGAAGTGCTTTCGAGCGCCCAACCTTTTTTTAAATAGATATAGCTCCATTCGTGTCAAGTTCGCTGGCCGGCATGGGCCCCTGTCCCCGTTGTTAGGTAAATCCCAGGGTATTTTTTAGGGATTTTTCTCGGGGGATTCCCGGGCGGTGGAGGGGGGGGGAGATGGTTTTGCAAGAATGAGCCAAAAATGGTATTTTTGGCGTATTGTGCGTGGGGAAACGCAAAAGTTCTCAAAAATGCCAGGATTTAAGCTAAAAATAAATAGGTATTTCTACAAAAAATCTCGGCGAAGCTGGAAAATTTTTGAAAATTAGCCTATTTTGCAAACATTTGCGCACCCAAAAAGTCCCGGGGGAGGGGAGCAAAAATCCCTGGATGGGGTGATTTCCAGGGGGAAGACATTTTCTGGGGAGGGGGAAGGTCAATTTCACCCCCCCCCCTTGTAAAACATACCCTGAAATCCTTTCCGATTTCGTTCTGCCAACGCCAGATAGCTAGATGATAGCTGATAGGTGATAGATAGCTAGATAGCCAGATAGCTACAGCTGTATAGCTAGATATGCATCGGTACGATACGAGACTCTTGACATGGTAAATAATACATTCCCCCATCAAATTTAGACTGGGTGTGTATTTGTGTGTGTCGGTTAAGTGCCACCAACCATATTATGTCATGGTATGCGAAGCTGACGTTTCTAATGGCTTGATAGATATGTTAGACATATGATTGATTACATGCTATAAGCATTATATACTCCACCCACCACATAATTTTGGCTTTTTCGTACGGGGGGTGGAGGCCCCCAGACTTGCCCCCCCCCCCCCAGTATCACCCCCCTCCAGGATTAGGGTCTGCCGGCCGCTATACTTCAAAAGTCAACAATAAAATAGGGTAATAACGAACCTGATCCCAACGACCAATCGAATCGCCTAGGACCGGATCCTTCCACTACGGTTCTTGCTTCACCTGTGATCCCTAGCCAGTACGGTAGGCAAAACATTACATGCCTTTGTATTTGAGGGTAAATTTTCAAAAAATTTTCCGGCTTCGCCGGATGTTTATGCTTTTTAGCTATTTTAAGCTTAAAATTAGGCTAAAATTGCATAATTTCCAATTCAGCAGCAAAATTAGCTATCTTTTAAGCATTTTTCGAAAAAATGTTCGCCCCCTCCATAAATCTGTGCGCCCCTCCAGACCTGGGGGGGACCCCCCCCCCCGAGTTCCCCCCTTCAGAAATTTTTGCCTAGGAAAAAGCCAGTAATTTGCTCGAACTACCGACTAGTGGAATTGTCAATGTCATAAAATAGTTTCGGCGTCCCCGATCTTAATGTAAAGTTGACTGTTGAAATTAGGCGCAACTGTGTAAATCACAGCATATCACTCTAAACTCCTTGCCGGGCTTTTGCCCACTTAACCCCCACCCCCGATTTTCTTGTTGTTGTTGTGATTTCCGGGCTCGTCAGCCTAGATGGCTATATGAGGCCGCACATCAACCATCCAAAGTCCAGCACACGTCTTCGTAGTTCGCAAGCCAGCAGCACATCATTCAGAAAAGCCGGAATAGGCAAGAATGAGGAAGAGGCAAACAACCACTCGGTAGCATAATTTAAGCACTTGGATGGCATCAGTGTAATTCGACATGGCTACGCCATGCCCCCGGGAACAGAGCCCATTTGCGCCGTTGACCAGACGGATGCCAGGGGACACCTGTGGGGATCTCCATTTGATGGGGTCAGTGTCCATCGGATTTCCCACGGAGGACGGTTGGCATCATATTTCTTGTTGTTATAGATAGTACTAGCTACAGTGCGCCCTGTCAGCTGGTTGTGGCCTGCATGTCCGTTCCAGGGACCATCTCCATAACTTCCTCCGATGTCTACTTTGACTCCAACGAGCTTGATCCTGAATTCAAACAGTTGGATCTCAGGGTGCGTATAGTACTTTTTTCTCGTTTCTTGGGGTTTCAAGGATAGTGGTTGGTTACCAGATTTTGTAGGGGGATGGGTGGGTGGATATTATATACTGTCAAAAAAATTCAATTACTAAAAATGTAGTAAAAGAGAATTTAATTGGTTTTCTCAGTCTGTAACAAATTTATGCCGTAATGAACTACCATTGATATTTCATGAAGGTATCATAGATTTTATTGACTTGTCTTGAAATTCTTGCCTTTTTCATTTTTGCATTAAATTTTTAAAATGATATCTGCACTAAATGAAATTTTCATTGGCGTCTTATTTCAGTTGTTTTGTTGGTAGGCTTATTTTATTGTATTGTCCTGTTTACTTTGTTTTATTTGTTTTTTCAGGTACTAAAGTATTGTGATAATCTGCATGGACGTTGGCACTTCTCTGAAATCAGGGCCATATTTCTCAGACGATATCTCCTACAGAATACTGCTCTGGAAATATTTCTGGCCTCTAGAAGTATGAAAGTGAAATATTATTTGAGCTTGTAATAAACTTGTGATGTCATGATGGTTAAAAATAGTACAAAAGGTGTTACGTTCCTTTATTCTGGATTTCTTGGAGGTGGGGGAAGCCGAGGTTGGGATTCTGCATTAAGAGTTGGTTTGGTTTCATTTTTGGAAATGATGAAATTTTTATGCGTTTGTTGGATAGTTTAACCGCGTTTCCGATCAGAGCGTGCTTGCGTTTGCATGATGTATCATTTGTTATTAGATGCATTATAATGCCAGCTATTGTTCTAAGGCTTTTTAGTTTTAATGGTTTCTAACCGGTTGTTTTTGTACTGTGTTGTATTTGTTGTTTTTGTTATTCTTTGTTTCAGCTGCTGTGATGTTTGCCTTTCCTGATCATGCAACTGTGAAAAAGGTTGTGCAATATCTTCCAAGGGTCGGGGTTGGTGTCAAATATGGTCTGCCACAAAGTCGGTAGGCGGGGGTTGAAAACTGTAGTAGGGGGAGGAGTAGATTAATTTTTTCGTAAAAAATATTTGGTGTTAAGGTCATAATATTATTGTAGAATTTTAAGATCCTGTATTGTTTTAAATGGCCTGTCCGAGAGTAATTTAAATTCTTGCAGTAACCGGACCTTTAAAGTGGACGATTTGGTGTTCCAAAGCTTTACCAGCTTAGCCAAATGAATGAATGCTTGCAGCAGGAGTTGGAAATCCCACTTTGCATGTCAATTTGTCTTGCTAATTTTGTGCTTACTAATTATTGCTTTTTTTGGTTATATATATTTGGAATTTTTATATTATTGTCTTTTTTTAGGCGTACATCCCTGATGACCCCACGTCAGCTTTACAAGCATTCCGATATGCCCCAGAAATGGCAACGGCGGGAAATATCCAACTTTGACTATCTGATGTTTCTCAACACTATTGCAGGTACGCCTCAACAGGCCTTTTTGCCCAGGATGACCGAGCGGTCTAAGGTGCTGGATCGGAACTTCCGACCCAACAGTCGGTGGTTCAAACCCCGGGGGGATCAAAATATTTTTACCAACTATCTATCCTTAAGTGGTTGGTAAATGGGTACCACCACAGTGGGAAGGTAACAGGAGTCTGTGTAGAAGGGCCGCCCCCCTTCCACGGATGCAGTCATCATTTGAGGTGACATTCGTGACTCTACGGCTGAGAATCCGGGGATGAGCATTGGCAGGACGTATATATTTTTAGGCTTAGAAAATATTAATAGTTTTAGCTGTTTTCTCAACATTTCTATTGTTTCCCAATTTTAACATATTTTTGGTTTTTTTCAGGGCGCTCCTATAATGATCTTAACCAGTATCCCATTTTTCCCTGGATTTTGTCCGACTACGATTCCCCCGAGCTGGATCTAAATCAGCCCAGTAGTTTCAGAGATCTCTCAAAGGTTGGCTTCTCTCTCCTTTTTTCTCTTTTTTAAATTAAATAACGTCATCATAAACTTTTGCAAACTGGCACAATTTCTACTTCTGTCTGGTGTTCTTTGCCAGCAGTTGTCGACGTTTTGTTTATTTTCATTTGGTCTAACTCTTAATAAGAGTAGGTGACGGATGTCTGAGGGGTCCCCTCCTCAGAATTCAATTTTTCGTAAGTCTATCGATTTGAGTGGTACTTACTAGTTCCGGGCAAAAAAGTGAAACTTCTACGCATTGAAATCTTTAGCCTGCCAAAAGTTTTCATTGCTGCAAGCAGTTTGGGGAATCTACGTATTTAATTTTGGTTTGGATTCATAACTTTATTGTTCAATAGTTGGTTTAGTGTATTTTTTTGTTTCCTTTATATTCTGTTGATTGTAGCCTATTGGAGCCTTAAATCCCAGTCGTAAGGCCTATTTTGAGGAGCGATACGCCTCCTGGGAGCATGACAAGATCCCACCCTTCCACTATGGAACCCACTATTCCACGGCTGCCTTTGTACTGAATTGGCTCATACGAATTGTAAGTCACTTTTTGATACACAGCAAGCCTGGAGTGTGACCGGTTTTATCTGTTCATTCTGTAAAGGGTGTTCTATGTAATCTAACTGGTTGAACTGTTTGAAAATTGGAAAAAATTTAAGTTTGTAATAAATATGGGTGGGGTGGGAAGGATTGGTTTAATTATTTCAGCACCGTTACTTTTTACTAGCATAACAGTTCTAGTCGGATTAAGCATACAGTTTTCCTGCTGTTTCGTTGTCTGTCTGTAAAATTCATCGCTATGCAGGCCAAGCGTTCGGTAAAATTATGAGTAAAAGTATATATGTAACTGATTCCTGTTTTTTTGCTTTTTTTCTAGGAGCCCTTTACCACCATGCTGATCAGCCTGCAGAGTGGAAAGTTTGATGTGGCAGATCGGACCTTCTGTAGTCTAGCTCAGGCCTGGCGCAGCTGTCAGCGTGATACCCATGATGTTAAAGTATTACACAATAATTAATTAATTAAGTAATTAATTAACTAATTAATTAATTAATTAACTAATTAATTAAGTAATGTAGAGATTGAAATTAATGTCAATGCTTCTTTGTTGCAAGCAAAATGCATAGGGAGAGCATTATGGCACACTATATATTAGCATCGTGATATTTTTGTGAATTTTTTATTCACAGTGTGGTCTGTTTCAAAGTGTTCTCGTAATAATCAGGAATAGTCAGTGTAACTCAATCCTTTTCATGAAAGAGTTAAAAGAGGGAAACTCAGGCAGGAGCCCAGTTAAAGCGAGTTAAAAACTGTCAATTTTAACTCTACTCTACCCTTTCTTGGAAGAGTCGCATTTCGTTGTTTATTTTATTTGTTTTGTTTGATTTTTTGTTCGTTTTGTTCAGGAATTGATTCCAGAATTTTTCTATCTCCCGGAGATGTTCATGAACATCAACGGCTACCAGCTGGGCATGCAGGAGGACGGGACCTGTGTTGGGGACGTGGTCCTCCCCAAGTGGGCCAAAAGCTCTGAACACTTTGTCTCAATACATCGACAGGTAAAGCATATTATGTTTAGAATACTCTACAGATTATTTTATTGACATTTGCATCGAACCGGGGGGGGGGGTGGTACTAGCTATGCCCCAATTTCCCGAATTTGGAGAGAAGGTATTCTTTTTCAGTACCCGTAAATTCCGGCTGAGGGATTTAAAGTTTGGCGACGTTTGTGCGGCATTTTGTAACCCGGCCCAGATGAAAATTTCAAAATTTTTGATTCAATTTCTGTGGTGAGGGGTGTTGTGCTGTCACATATTTTGTCAGCAGCGGAGGCGGTGCTTAGGTATCATCTTTATTATATTTTAATGACTGTTAACTGTTATCATTTTTTTAATTACCAGATCGGGTTGGTTGTGTTGGTTTTTTAGGGTTTCATGTAAACTATTGTGTGCGTATAATCTGAGGGGCTTGTTCTTGTTTTTATTTTTTGTGTTTCCTTATTTACTTATATTTAAATAAGTAATTTAATTCGATTTATTTTTGTTTCAGGCTCTAGAGTCTGACCTGGTATCCTGTCAGCTGCATCAGTGGATTGATTTGATCTTTGGCTACAAGCAAAGAGGTTCTTAATTTTGTAGTTTTTTTCCTAAAATTTTCCTCTTTTCAATTCAATGCATATTAAACAAGAAATAAAAATGCTCCTCTGGAGCATGAAAAAAGTAATATGGGTTGTGGTGAGGTTGTAAAATCAAGAGAGGACTAGTCTTTAAAATGCTTAATATGGGGCTAGGTTCAAAAATAGAAGAGGACTAGGTTGTGAGCGAATTAATATGGGCACAGCTTCGCCGAACAACCCATATTCGCGGTTTGTCAATGTAAATTATTATGCATATCCACGATACATTTAGTTTATAGTTCATAAATAATCTACAGCTACGGTATGTGTTCGAGCTTTATTCGAACTTTTATTTTAGTAAGCGTTTTCTTCGATAAATGCTTTATACTAACCTGCGCAATTTACGTATCCATTTATACGGAAAATTTATATTCAAGAATAATTTAGGACTCTCCGACGATCTTCTATTTCCTCCGACTTGGACCAATAGCTTTAGCATCATAGCCTTAGATCTCTCCTAGTAGTAGAGCCTGCCGTAGTCCAACACAACAAAATGATGATAATTTTCGTATATATTCCTAGCTAGTCTAACAGTGCATGCAAACAGCTATATTCAATGAGTATTCAACGTTTAAATTTTTTATTGACTGACATTGATAGCTCTAAGCTAAGACGAAACGTGAAATCCCGCGAATATGGGTTGTTCGGCGAAGCTGTGCCCATATTAATTCGCTCACAACCTAGTCCTCTTCTATTTTTGAACCTAGCCCCATATTAAGCATTTTAAAGACTAGTCCTCTCTTGATTTTACAACCTCACCACAACCCATATTACTTTTTTCATGCTCCAGAGGAGCATTTTTATTTCTTGTCCTTCTGTCATTTTAAAGGATCCCTTTCCAGCAATGCGGTAATGGATACAAGGAGCTTGAACAGTGCCGTAGGTAGAACAGAAAACTGATTATATAAATATATAGTACCACTGAATTCTCACCTCCGCCCCAAGCTTCGGCCGCTGCTGCAACCTGTGTTTGTGGGTAGTATAAGGATAAAACTTTTTCGCCTCCCCAAAGAGTTCGACAGTATGCCCATAGGGCCGAAAAACGTTGTTTTAGGCGGTTTGACCAGTGGTCAGTAGGCACCATAGACCATAGTGACCAGTGGTTAAAGGTCATTTTAAAGGTTCCCTTTCCAGCAGTGAGCTAACGCAGATAAGGAGCTTGAACAATGCAATAGGCAGGGCAAATGTGAGCAAATGGGCTTTCATTTAATATCAAACATGACCACTTTTGAAGACTTTAATTTTTGACCCACGCCGGCCACCCACCCACAGGTCGGTGGAGCCACTTTTAGTGGCTGGTATAATGACAAAACTTGATAGCCTCGCCAAGGGCTTTCACTAGATACCAAACATGACCACTTTTGAAGACTTTCATTTTTGACCCACACCGGACCCACTGTGGGTGGGGAACCCACCCACAGGTCGGTGGGGCCACTTTTTGTGGGTGGCATAATGACAAAAGTTGATCGCCTCGCCAAGGGCTTTCATTTGATACCAAACTTGACCACTTTTGAAGACTTTCATTTTTGACCCACACCGGACCCACTGTGGGTGGGGCACCCACCCACAGGTCGGTGGGGCCACTTTTTGTGGGTGGCATAATGACAAAAGTTGATCGCCTCACCAAGGGCTTTCATTTGATACCAAACTTGACCACTTTTGAAGACTTTCATTTTTGACCCACACCGGACCCACTGTGGGTGGGGCACCCACCCACAGGTCGGTGGGGCCACTTTTTGTAGGTGGCATAATGACAAAAGTTGATCGCCTCGCCAAGGGCTTTCATTTGATACCAAACTTGACCACTTTTGAAGACTTTCATTTTTGACCCACACCGGACCCACTGTGGGTGGGGCACCCACCCACAGGTCGGTGGGGCCACTTTTTGTGGGTGGCATAATGACAAAAGTTGATCGCCTCGCCAAGGGCTTTCATTTGATACCAAACTTAACCACTTTTGAAGACTTTCATTTTTGACCCACACCGGACCCACTGTGGGTGGGCGCTGTGGGTCAGGGGTCACATCCACCGACCTCAGCAGTATGCTCATCGTTTTCAGCGACCCCGATTTACTATATATGGGTACCACCCCAAGGCCGAAAAACGCCATTTTTAGTGACTTTTAGGCCATTTCTAGTAAAAGTGGGACTTAGAAACTTTTCGCCAAAACAGGCCAAAAAAATGCAAAGTTTGGGCCCATCTCCTGAAAGCTAGGGAGCAAAATTAAAAAATCCCCCTCGTTACTTTATGCACCCCTACTGGTAGTTTTCAACAAAAGATACTAGACCTCTCCAGCTTCTACCCAGTTCTAGAAAAGTGTGACCAAAATTTGCGAAAAATAGCGAAAGTCCGACTTTGGGACCTTGGCACAGAGCCAAAATTGGCCAGGTGCCAAAATGACCAAAAAAAGGTAGCATGGGGGGATCCTGTCTACCAACATATAATAGTAGTATGGTGCCAAAATGCCCACATCGTTCCAACACTTCGCCGTAAAATGCATTTCCAATAAGCGTTATTCACCGAGAAAAAAAAAAAAACAAACGCACGGTAACTATCGCCTAGTGCAAAAATTCGAAGTTTCGAATTCGAACCAAAAGTATGGTGGTACTTGTAGTACTACTCGAGTTGTTTACGATGGTAACCTTTTTACCACTCCCGGACCTCTAATTAGCTGGCACCAGGCCAACACGGTCTCCAGGGGGCCGCGCAGACGCCTTTTTACCCATATTATGTAGGGGCGCTATCGCGCCCCTACATAATTTAAGCAAACTTTTACTGTTTACCAGTCAGCTCTATAGACTGGGGCGGTAGAAAGAATAGTTTGGAAGGGTTTCATTAATTTTAATGAATTAATGAATTAATTAATAATTTTCCTCTGAAAAAAGTATGTAATATCTATGTTTACCTAATTCTATTGGATAAGCTGTAGAACTTTAGGTTTGTACGCATTTTTACTGTAAAGAGTGTTTTGTTCCGTCTATAAAAAGTGGTTGGTTGCATCAATCTTTTTCGACTTAATATTTTCTACTTAATATTTTTCTTGTCATTTTTTCTCAGGCCCAGAAGCTGTTCGTGCCACAAACGTCTTTTACTATCTGACCTATGAAGGGTCAGTTGATCTCAATACCCTAGATGATCCAATTATGCGTGAGGTCAGTGGTGGAAATAAAAATTTTTGATTTTAAATTTTTCAGAACTTCCTTTCTTTTATTTATATTTTAATCTATTATGTTTCTTGACAAACTTTTGGCTTAGCAGTAACAGATATAAGTTCGTAACACTGTAATTGGTTTTGGAGGAGGCCTAATAAGTCATAGCGTGTGAGAATTAACCAGATTTAGGCTGTTTTAGTGCTTTAGTTTAATTTGTGATATTTAGGCTCTGATTGGTCAAATTCGAAACTTTGGACAAACCCCTTCGCAGCTGTTAACAGAGCCCCACCCTCCTAGGCAGTCTATTCTTACCATTGTAAGTTTTAAGTTTGCTTTGATTTGGTCTTTTTTACCGACTTTATTATGTTATCTAATACTTCAGAATTCCGTCCCGATTTTACAGTGTATTCATTAAAGCAGTCCTTTTTGTGGCTAGCTTGAAAGATCCTTTGCTAAGAGCCTTTTCACCAAATGGTAGAGTACAGTATTGATTTAAAAATAGCTTTTTAGCTATTTTAATTCCACCCAAGCTTGACTTGCCCCCTTTTAACTATTTCATGAAAAATGTCGAGGTTCTACTCTACCCTTTTTTGTAAAGACCCTAAGTTAATAGATTTGAATTTTTAAATCGTAAAAATTCATGCTAATTAATTAATTATATAATTTAGTTTTTTATTAATTTTTTATCTTCTAGAGTCCAATGGTATTTAATCCGGTATCCGATGATCTGTGTATGGTGATGAAATTCATCAGTAATTCACCGATCATTCATATATCGGCCAATACCTATCCCCAACTCCCCAACCCCATTGTCCTTAGCATTGCCTCCAGTCTAGGCTTTGCTCTCAATAAATGGAACAATAGCTATACTGGTATGTACACTGAACTTTTTTGTTGTACTTTTACCCTATTTTTGATTTTCATTGTTTGTTTAAGATGGCAATTATACTACATTTTATTTTTCCCAGCAAACAGTCAAAGTTTGTGTGGTATACGAACTGGAATTAACTACCTTCACAAAACAACAATTTTGTACTTTTGCTGCTTGTTATTCCGAGCCGAAGCATTTAGTAAGTAAAATTATCCTGCATTATTGAATTTAGATTTTTTCGAACTACATAGCCATGTTTACTAAAGTCTGACCAAAAAATGTAGGGAGCGAAATTGTTTTGTTTATGCTGAATTACCGGTACATTTTTACTTGAGCAATGTATATGTTTTCTGAAATGTCATGGCATGAACGTTCTTTTGCTTGAAAAAAATTTTCAAAAATTAAAATTCATCAAAGGACGCCGATTTTTTAAGTTTTGAAAGATCAGTAGAAGCCAGGAACTAGCCGGTCGGTGGGAAATTAGCCCTTGTCCCAGACATTTTGAATCCCGAATATCAGCTCATTTCGTCAAAAACTGCGGTAGTTATTCAATTTTTTCGATTTTCAAAATCCTTTGATCTTTGCCACTTTTCCAACTTTGACTGGCCATTACTCTCGACTCACTCAATGCAAAAAATTTTTAATTGGATTTTCAGGACCGCTTACGTGTCAGCTTTCATGTGATGTATGTGGTTTTTCAAAATTTGAAAATCGATTTTTTCGAAAAATACCACTTTTTGACCCAAAATTTCGACAATGCGAATCCAGCAAAAGTGGATAAAAATAACATTATCATAAAGTTTAATCTGAGCTGAATCCAACCACATAAAGTTTTCCTGGCTACGGCTTAAATTGTCCCAGCAACGAATTTTTAAACAATTTCCTATTTCAGGTGATTTCCGACCAGATGTGCTATATTGTGCATTGATTTACCGCAACTAGCCAAAAACCGGCTAAAAAGCGAAATTGTTTAATAATTCGTTGCGGATGCAATATAAGTCGTAGCCACGAAAACATTACATCGTTGGATTCAGCTCAGATTCAACTTTATGATAATGTTATTTTTACTCACTTTTGTTGGATTCGCATTGTCGAAATTTTGGGTCAAAAAGTGGTATTTTTCGAAAAAAATCGATTTTCAAATTTTGAAAAACCACATATATCACATAAAAGCTGACACGTAAGCTGAAAATCCAATTAAAAATTTTTTGCATTGAGTGAGTCGCGAGTAATGGCCAGTCAAAGTTGGAAAAGCGGCAAAGATCAAAGGATTTTGAAAATCGAAAAAATTGAATAACTATAGCAGTTTTTGACGAAATGAGCTGATATTCTGGATTCGAAATGTCTGGGACAAGGGCTAATTTTCCACAGAACGGCTAGTTCCTGACTTCTACTGATCTTTCAAAACTTAAAAAATCGGCGTCCTTTGATGAATTTTAATTTTTGAAAAATTTTTTTCAAGCAAAAGAACGTTCATGCCATGACGGTTCAGAAAACATATACATTGCTGCAGTAAAAATGTACCGGTAATTCAGCATAAACAAAACAATTTCGCTCCCTACATTTTTTGGTCAGACTTTAGTTTTGTGTGAACACTAGCTTTTTTGTATTTTATTTTAAATTATATTTTAAATTAATTTTAATTTATTTTTCAGGACCTCAAACCTCAACACCCACCTTTCCAACGACCCCCAGTGAAAACGCCCCTTCCACTCCCAGCGGTCAGCCCAATCTACCCCTAACCGTTGATCCCTTGTTAGGTTAGTTTGGATATTGATTGATAACTTTTTATATTCAAATTATCCCTTTAATTAATACTAATATCGATTTCTCTCGCTAGCAAAATTTGTACAGTAATTTCACTTTAGTCTAATTTGATTGAATATTATATCTCTTTTTTGTGTAATTTTTGCTTAATATTTAATTTTAAGTTTTTTCTATCTGTACTTTGTTTATTTTGAGGAGACTTTTTATTAAACATCTTCTGTCAAACACAGCAATAATTATTACGGCAACTGTTGCATCAAGAAAATGAGGTAAACGCTGGCTAGCAGGCGGATCCACGAAGGATACAAGGCATTAATCTTAGAGAAGTAATGAAAAACGCCTGCCTGCAGTCACTAAAGGCAAAACCTTAATAGTCCGAAACAGGAGAGAAACAGCTGTTCATTGCTTCACCAATATTACGGTGACTTTGTAATTTGATTTTTCAAACAAATATTTTTTAATTTATTTTTGTTACTATTTATTTTTATTGTTGTTTACAGCCAGCGGTAGCCCGGCCGTGCCCCAACCGCGGCGCCATCTGGGCGAAGCCTTCGATCAACGCCTGACCATCTCAGCGGCCAACTTCATTACCACGGTGGACTCCAAGTTTATCCTGGCCTGTGGCTACACTGACTACAGTTTTAGGGTCATCAATACTGAGTCGGGTAGGTGCAAGTCGTCTCTTTGGTACATGTTGTAATGTACGTACAGTAGTTCTATACCTGACCTGCATTTTTCTTCTAGTTCCTGCTCTTTTTTCCGACGGTTACCGACAGATTTTGTACTGAGACTGATGTAGGAATTATTCTTGGGAGTTCTTTCAATCCGCCAGATTTTTGTATTTTGTGGGTTTTCTTGCGATTTCGCTTTGACATTGCTCTTTTTTTGCAGCTCGTGTGAGTCAGGTAGTCTATGGCCATAAGCGTGTTGTAACGTGCCTTGCTCGATCCGAGTGTAACATTGTCTCCGACTGTTATGTGGCCTCTGGCTCCAAAGACTGTACCGTTCTGCTGTGGCATTGGAATGCCAAAACGGGAGCGGTGGCCGGTGAATACAATATGCCTGGTAGGTTGGAACGGTTGAACAGTTTGTGAGTTTGAATCTCACTATGGTTTGAATAGTAATAAATTTAAATTAAATAATAATTCAATGGTTAACTAGAATGTTTAAATGATAAATTGAAATGAAATGAAGACATTTTGGTAACAGTTAAATTTATTGAAAGCTATGTTGGGGAAAATATTTTTGTAAATTTCATTAAATAAGTATATACGTATATAGATTAAATATAAATTAATGACCCCTTCATTTGCGGGAGAAATAACAACATCGACCCCCTCTAGAGTTAACATTTTATTGTGAGGGCCACTAGTATAATGTTCTGGAAGGGGTGTGGGTGGTTTTTTTGCAGCGGTTGGCTTATTTTTAGGCCACAATTTATTGGGGGGGCATATAAATAAATTTATATATTTATTTATATGCTCTCCCCCGCAGTAAAAATAAGCCAGAGCGAAGAGTATCAGGGGATGTCTTTTTCTGTGACAAAATACCTGGATTAAAAATGCTATCTGGCATGGTACTGCTTAGTGCTCATTCTTAAAAATCAGTGAAGTATTTTTGCAATTTCATCAATTTCATCGTAATTTTATTTGTTTTGTAGGTGAGATGCCATCGCCGAGAGCCGTTCTAACCGGTCACGATACTGACATCACCAGTATTGTGGTGTCGGCAGAGCATGGTCTGGTCGTCAGTGGCTCCGAAGGTGGGAACCAAGAAGCAGAGTTAACTTTAACTCAACTGAGTTAGGAACAGCTGACATTACTGGCCTTTTCAAGAAAGGATAGAGTAGAGTTAAAATTAACTTGATCCGTTTCCTGAAATTGTTAAAAGAGGGAATGTCATGCTTGAGGGTAGTTAAACGAGTTAAAACAGTCTATTTTGACTCTACTCTTTAAACAAGATACTGTGTAGGGAATTTTGCTACTGCAATTTTACTGCTTTACTTTTTCAAGATTTCATTTTGTTCATTATTATATCTTTTATTACAGAAGGCTCTGTGCTGATTCACTCCACCCAGGGCGACCTATTGCGGTGTCTGGAACCGCCGGCAGGCATCGGCAAGTCCCCTGCCTCTGTGGTAATGTCACGTGACTGCCAGCTGGTGGCCTGCTATGGAGCCCGGGATTTCCACGTCTACACAACGTCGGGACGATTCCTGTCCAAAACACAGGCTGTTCATTCGGTTCTGGTTGGTTTCAATATTTGTAGACTTTGAAGAAGTTGCAGTGCTCTCTAGCCGAGTGTTTTAACTCCCGCACTGTCAGTCTTGGAGGTCGGTGGTTCGAACTAGTGCTGGGACCGGTTCCGATTTTTGTAACCGGTTCCGGTTCCGGTTCTTGACTACCGGTTCCGGTTCCGGTTCCGGTTCCGGTTCTAGCTGCCGGTTCCGGTTCCAATTGGTATTTTTGATAAAAAAGCTAAAATCACACGATTTTTTTATTTTTTTGACAATTGCTATAAAAACTTAATATATTTAACTGCACCAAGCTATGAACGTATTTTTAAACAATGTTTTTGCTTACTATTTACTATTTATATACAAATATTTACTGTTAAAAAGATATGGTCTGTTTCATTTTTACCAATATGTTGGGGAAATTTTAGCTACCAGAGCTTACCAAAATACTAAGTATTCTCAATCTAGATAAACATTTGCTGCTGCCCTTCAGACAGCGAACGTCGCACAGAACTTTCCTCGACCAGTTTCAAGCAGTCCAATAAAATTTGCTTATCGATTCAACAGCTACAGTTACAACATTACAAAGCTTACTCATTGAAAAAGCAGCTAATCTCATCTCGGGGTCGAAGATTTTTTGAGATCGAAAACTATAGCAGAAAACATTGGGGAAAATCGTTGAACGAGAATTAAAACTTTTCGAGCACTTATGCAGCACACAGGTACAACTAACTTCATACCTTTAAAACCAAAAAAGCCCGTCTACTTTCATCAGTCAGAATCGTATTAGTCAGAATTTCATTAGTCAGAATTTCGTTAGTTAGAATTTCATTAGTCAGAATTTAAATTTTGAAATGATATAAGTTGAACTTTCAGTTGTCAGAATTTCATAAGTCAGAATTTCATTAGTCAGAATTTCATTAGTCAGAATTTCGTAAGTCAGAATTTTATTTTTCTAGTTTCTTCCAACTTTTGCACGTTGCTGCACAGTCTTAGGGCCTTTCCCGATAAAGTAGGGGAGAGTAGAGAATAGCAGAGCTAAAATAAACTTTTTTGTAGCTCTTAACCCCAAAAGAACATTGATGATTTGCGCCATACCAAGAGTATAATTCAACAGTTATTACGTACTCTTGGTCTTGGCCATTCTGATTCTTTTAGAATTCGAGCGAAACAGCATATCTTCATTTCCTGTCTATAAAATGTAGGTAGGTGTACGCGGAACCAACCCAGTTGCTGGGGAACCCTTTTGAAAAGAAAGGTTTGCTCGTTGCTGGTTTTGGTAGAGCCAAGACACATATATTTTTGTCGACTAGAAATCATTTTATAAAATTATCATCAAGGTCAGCCATTAGACTTTGCGCTAGGAATAAAATTGCATATTTTGCAAAATTCTGGCAAACAAAATTCTGACTAATGAAATTCTGACTAATGAATGACTTATGAAATTCTGACTAATGAAAGTTCAACTTATACTATTTCAAAAACCTAAATTCTGACTAATGAAATTCTGACTAATGAAAGTTTGAAAAGTTAGTTTCTGACTAATGAAATTCTGACATATGAAATTCTGACTACTGAAGATAAACCGCGCTAGCCAATTGCTATTAATTAAATAAGAACGGTACCTCAGGGATACTGTTGCTCAGCTTAACCCTTAATCTGGATTTGCGCCTTCAGTATACTGGTTTGCTTCAGTTGAAGTTTGCACACAAAAATTGCAGAGGCAACAGCTAAAGTCGGAAGAGTTGCCGTAAAGCATCAAATCCTTAATGCTTACCCTTGTCATCCTTAAAGAAGAGTTAACACTGAATACATCATAGTTTTTCTTTTTCTATAACCTTTTCAGAAAACTTAAAACATTGACTGAAAACTGTTATTAAAGACATCGTAAAATTGATTTCAAATCTTCTGCCATTTACACAACAGCTTTCAAAAACAAAATTTTATATCTAAATAGAAGTACCAAAAAAAAGTTAAATTCCAAATGCTGAATTCAAATTCATACGAAAATTTTGAAATTTTACATAATAAACCTTGATTGAAGTTTCAAACACCCAAAATTAACACTAGAACCGGCCGGTTCCAAAAGCCACCGGTTCCGGTTCCGGTTCCGGTTCTAAAAATCCTACCGGTTCCGGTTCCGGTTCCGGTTCCGGTTCTACCGGTTCTTTTGGAACCGGTCCCAGCACTAGTTCGAACCTCCCGCATTGACGTGTGTGAATTTTCTTATTAATTTTAATTTTAATTTAAATTTAGCGAATTGATTGAGATCGAGTTTAAGTCCAGTAGAAAAAGTTTAGAGTCAGTTTCTTGCTGAACTACCACCAGTCTAGTCAGCCAATTTTTCCATCACATTTTATTTCATTATTATTTATGCATATTTTGTAGGCCGGTATAACACATTTTGTTTTTATTTGCTATTTTGCGTGTCTCTCTTTTTTCAGTGTATGCATCTGACAAGAGACGGGGAGTATTTGATTGTGGGGGATGACGCGGGCTATGTCAGAATTCTGCGCGTCTTCAATCTGGAATTGCTCTATACCTATCCCGCCTGCGACAGTCCTGTCAAATCCGTTGCTTTAGCTCAAAGTCATAGGTTAGCTAGCTTTCTATATTTTCTGTCTTTAAAGATGTTTTTCCCTATTATTCTATATAGATTTCGTCTCTAGGGTTTTATGCACCTAGTTGTTGGCAGGCGGAATTTTGGGAGGGACTGAGGTCGCCGGAAAACCGGATTTGCCAGAGTTTTTGCCCAAAAAACCGAAAAAAATCCGGATTCTGGAGGGGGAGCTCTGGGTTCGGGGAGTGGTGGTGAAAACCCCCCACCCAAGCACATGTCTGGTTGTTAGTATTTTTGACTGAACTATTATTGTCAGGTAGTCTAAATTATGTAGGCTGTGTTTGGGCCTGTTCAATTTTATCTGTTTGTGCTTGTTTGTTTGTTTGTTTGTTTATTTGTTTGTTTTGCTGCTATAGATTTATTCTGGCCGGTCTTGCTTCGGGCGCCATAGTAGTCTTCAATGTGGACTTCAACAAATGGCACTACGAATATCAGAATCGGTATGCCAACAATTCTCAACGATAAATGAATTTCCCCCTTCCCTCCAATCGTCCCCCCCCCCCTTCCAGGATGTTTAAGAAGCCTGTTGTTAGCTAGCACTGTCAAGGTTTAACAATACCCTAACTGTGTTTGTTCATACAAGTCTATTTATAGTGAGTACGTACGTACTGCAAGTTAACATGTATTTTCAGGGTATTTTGTGGGAGTTTTTTCCGGGGGGGGGATTGTTTGCAAAAATGAGCTACAAATTGCTATTTTTGGCGCATTTTGCAGGTAGAGACGCAAAAAGTTTTCAAAAATGCCTGGAATTGGCTAAAAAGTGCCGTTTTTATGAAAAAATCTCTAGCGAAACCTTAACATTTTTTAAATTTCGGGTTGGTTTGGGGGGTGGTCAATCTCCCCTCCCTGTAAAAGGCCCTGATTTTGTAGGATTAATTTATAGTTATATTGTATAATGTTAATGTATATGTTATTGTAATAGATTACCATTTTGTTACTGTTATTATTATCTGTGGTATTCGACGTTTGTATATTGTAATTCAGATTAACGTATTTGCCTGTTGAACTATGCTGTTCTTGTTTGTGATTATTTAATTATTGTACATGCGCCTGTTTGATTGCCAAGTTTGAATTGTGATTTATTAAAAATTCAACGAAAAATAATGATTGAAAACAAAACATTTTCTGAAGGCTATTAGCAATAAAGTTTTCTTTCGGTTTTTAAGGTTTTTGACATAATCGTGTTTATTTGTGGGTGAATAGGTGTACGATTGTAAGAAGTATCCAATAAGTATATATTGCACTGATTTTGCAAAGGTTGTGTACGAAGTTATTCGGAAGCATTTATGTATTATGTAGGTTGTTTTATTATTTACATATGTATTATTGTATGAACTGATTATTGCGTTGTTTAGTGAAAAGCGATCGTGGAATTGTGAAAATTCGAGGTTTTTGTCTTTATTGATGGGTATATAATTATAATATTTTTGTGATATCTCAATTTTTTATGATTAGTTTTTGAGCATCTGTAGCCTCTTAAAATAGTTTATTCAAACAATTCAAACAAACAAGTGATATGACGTTTTAGGAACCTAAAGAAGTTTAGTTAACAATTATGCAGATCGTTATATATATATGTCACCGTAAAACTGTAGAATCAGGAATTCTGCAGAATTACTGAAATTTTCAGGAATTCTACAGAATTCCTGACCATTTCAGTAAAACTGCAGCATTACGGCGAAACTTGATTTATTCTACAGTTTTCCTGATTTTTTCAGGGATTCTGTAGAATTCCGTATTTTGTTCAGGAAAACTGTGGAACTATGGCTAAACTTGAATTATTCAACAGTTTTCCTGTAATTTTGAGGAATTCTGCAGAATACCGTTACTATTTTCAATTTTCATTATCAAATTCAAATTTTCAATGCTCATACAGTTCCTGTTTTTTAAATATAGTCAGCCAACCTTTTACAATCATTTTATGATCAACCAAACATTAAAATTTGAAATAACCAATTATAATAATGTTTTAAATTTTTCAACATCAGATCAAATGTTCGCACTTTTTCAAACTTTTTACAAGCAAACAGCCAATCATTATTTCATATCTCAATCAATGCAAACAAAACTGTTTTTTAACTAATTTTAGTTTGGTAACTTAAAACTTTATTATGGTTGTAACAAGTTAGAAAAAAGGAGGAACCTTCACCTAATGTTGAAAAATTTAAAACATTTATATAAATATATACGTAATTGGTTATTTCAAACTTTAATGATTGATTGAGTATTTGTAAAAAGTTTAGCTGATTGATTGTACACTGTTGGCTGACTGTAAAAAGTTGATTTTAACTTAGTTAGTTAGTCAAAGTTTCAATGCTCATATATACAGTTTCAGTTTTTTCAATTAACTTTTTATAGTCAGACAACTTTTTACAAGCATTTCGCGATCAACCAAACATTAAAGTTTGAAATAACCAATTATATAGTATATATAGTTCGTACTTTACAAAAAACAGTTTTGTTTGCATTCAGATGTGAAATAATGATTGGTTGATTGCTTGTAAAAAGTTTGAAAAAGTACGAACATTTGATCTGATGTTGAAAAATTTAAAACATTATTATAATTGGTTATTTCGAAAAATTTAAAAACATTTTTATAATTGGTTATTTCAAATTTTAATGTTTGGTTGATCGTAAAATGATTGTAAAAGGTTGGCTGACTATTTAAAAAAACAGGAACTGTATGAGCATTGAAAATTTGTATTTGATAATGAAAATTGAAAATAAAAACGGTATTCTGCAGAATTCCTCAAAATTACTGGAAAACTGTTGAATAATTCAAGTTTAACCATAGTTCCACAGTTTTCCTGAACAAAATACGGAATTCTACAGAATCCCTGGAAAAATCAGGAAAACTGTAGAATAAAGCCAGTTTCGCCGTAATTCTACAGTTTTACTGAAATGGTCAGGAATTCTGTAGAATTCCTGAAAATTTCAGTAATTCTGCAGAATTCCTGATTCTACAGTTTTACGGTGACATATATATATATATATATTATATATATATATATGTATATGTGTATATATATATATATATATATACATATGTTGGTTGTATATACCGGTTTGCCTGCCCAAAGCTGTGTGGTGATTGTACTATGATTATTTGATATAGGAACTGTATTTCATGGCAACTGTCCTTTGCAACCTGTTGTGTAGCTGTCTTTGATTTATTATTTATTACTGATTATTATTAACTTTAACTTGTTTGTTTCTTGTATGTTTTGTGTTTTCTAGACATGTATATATAGTGTTTTTCAGCTTGCAAAAGTATCGACTCAGGAGTTAAATTCTAATTTTAATTTTTCAACATAGTAGATTATATTTAATTTAGTTTAATGTATAAATATACAATTATATCTAATGTGAATTTAGAAAAATGTAAATTTTTTCTATTCTAAATTGCGCATTGTAGCTGCATCCAGCAAGTAGATTAAAATTATCGTATGCATGTTTGAAACCTCTTTCAATGCAGGCTTCTGCGGCTAATGCGGCATGTTTATACGAATATTTTAGACTTTAAATTTTCCTGTTTGATAGCAATTTATCGATTGAACATTGATTGTATTCCTGGTTGATTAAAAAACTAAAATTCAGAAATCCGCTGAAGTTTGTTGTGTTGTCTGGAAGGACAGGCTCAATATCTGAAGCTGTTTATTTCTTCCGTTATTACAATGATTTGTTATGTGCAAGATTTGTATGTATTTAATGTTATTATTCATTTAATTTTGTAATGTTTGCGTCTATTATTGCGTTCTGTTCGACCTATTTAATATATTTATTCGGTTTTTTATTCAATTTTTGTGCAACATGCCTATACAAGAGTGTTCTTTTATCTATAGCTGTAGTGTGTCTGTGTGTGGGCAATTATTATGTAAGCAAAAGTAAATAGTTTGATTATCTATTTTTCTTTGTTCGTTTTCACTCTGTTTTGTGTTAAATTGTGATGTTTTAATTGTGTTGCGTCTAGCAGGCAATAAAGGTTGTTGCGTTCGCGTTCCTTTGTTGTTAGGATTTAATTTATGCGGAGCTTATACGTACTTGATTGTAGTTTTGAAATAAATTAAGGTAGTCCAGTTAAAGTTGACTGGTTTAATTAAAGCTATCACTACAACTTGGAAAAAAGGAATTCTTTTGGAAAAAGGAAAAAAAGATTTTCAAAAATTCGCTGAAACATGGGCAACATGGTGCTTAATTGAAAGCTTTGTTGAGTCCTGAGACAGATTTCCTGAACAGAAAGAACGAACTTAAAAAGTATCGAGCAAAATTTGTAACCTCAAAGGAATGTCTTGTGAACAACACATTCTTGGATTGCCGCTAGCATATACTTGTTCATTTTGGCTTTTTCTCATGCTAAAGTGGCCTATTTCAGGCGCATAAGCAAACTTGAACAGTGTCTGTATAGTAGGTATTCTCTGACTGACTGGCAGGTGTCAACTCAGACTTATGATTTCTGTGTAGTTAGTTGCCTGTTGCCGCAAAAATTGTCTGCAACTCTCACTTTTCCTTTTTCATCCTAACATGTACATTTTTACATTCCTCAATGCTCTGTTTACAGATATTCTTTTTCCCTGATGTCAAGTGACTCGAGCTGCGGTTGTAAGGGAGCCAGGAGTTGCTACCTCTGTCAGGACAGTGAGCGGGTGCGAGCCTTGCTGCGATCTGGGCAGAATCAGGATTTTGATTTTGCCCAACAATCCACATATTTTTTCTGCCCGATCTGTGCTCAGGCCATCTCAATTCCTTCCTCCAGCCAGTGCCTAACTGCGGAGGAAATTTTTGCGGCTGCGGCCGGCTGTTGCCACCCGCAGCTGAACGCCGATTCGGCGGCACCGTTTTCTCTGGACTCCATTCTGGTGGTGAACGATTTCTTGACTCCTGACTTGGAACAGTTCCTGGTCGACAGGATTGATGGTGAAGTTGGGTGAGTGACTGGCGGATTGCAACCATCTTTAATTCACCCGATTGTAGTCTAAGCTTTGGCAAAATTCGATTAATGTGTTTTACGGTTCAACTGTGATAAGTTTCTTCCTTCTTTTCTCATAAAAGTTGTTTTAAGGATGTTTATTTTTCATTTGTACAAATTTTTTAAATTCTTTGATATTTCACTTTATGGTAATTGTTGCATCACATCACATTACATAGGATGGCACCTTTTGTTTTACTTATGTATTTTTCACCAAGAGTATGCACTTGTTTTGGCAAATGAAATTATTGTCAAGTATCTGTTTCTAGTTTCAGTGAGACTCAGCTAAGTTCTTAATTATTGTATTTTCCCTACGATTGTTTCCCTTACTAAATATTCCTGTAACTTTGCTAACTTCGTTCTATTTTAACAGTAAAGTTTTGTGACTCTTGTTTCTGTTTGGATTGAAATTTCTTTGGAAGGCAAGCGCTCGGTAGCATATGTAGTGGGTCTATCACAATAAGGGCGTAACGCGATGAATAATAACGCCTGAATTCTTGCTAGAATTAATCTTTTATTGCTAAGTTTAGCGTGCAAATTTTGTTAAACATGTTACAATTCGAAAAACAAACAAAATATTTACAATATATGTCCTTAATGTCTATACCTGCCAAGCCACCTTTGGTGACGACAGTTTCGTAAGTCATCGTCAAAGTATCAGATTCATCGCTAGGAATTAACAGTTTGACCGGCGTAATTAATGAATCACGCAAGTCATATATACCTTGCGGAATTCATTAACCACTCAGGGCTGACCTGCGTGATTAATGAATTCAGCAGGTGTAGCCGGCGAATTTCATTACTTACGCAGAATCGCGTTCAGCACCTATCGTGATGGACCCATAATTGAGGGAGTGGCAGATTTGGCACAACTGTTGGATGACCCCCAACCGAGCACACTTCTAGGCCAAATCATCCGGAAAGACCAGGATATAGATTCCGTTTCGTTTTATGTTTAGTTTAAATTTAAGAATTAAGGAGTCTGAGTGTATGGCCTCAGGGACGGGTGCCAGGGGACACCTGTGGGCATCTCCACTTTATGAGGTCCATGTCTAACGGATTTACCCACGGAGGTGGTTCCAATGCACCCCCCCCCTCTCCGGTGCTCATCACTAGTTTCTACTTTTATTTTAAGTGTATTTATCCTTGTAATATATACAATTTGTGCTACTTTATAAAAATCTGTTGTTTTAGGGCTAAATGGGAACTGTCACAGAGCGGTCGCCGTAAGCAGGACTACGGGCCTCGGGTCAACTTCAAGAAACAGAAGGTTAGACTGCGGGACTTTGAGGGAATGCCTGACTATGCCCCCCTCATCCTGGAACTGATGTCTCAGTTTGACCTTACCCAGAACTATGTCCCCCTAGAAATGTGTAACCTGGAGTATCGACCGGAACGGGGGGCCAGCATCGAATTTCATATCGATGATACCTGGATCTGGGGTGAGCGATTGATCTCCATCAATCTATTGGCCTCATCAATAATGACTCTCTGGAATCCCCGGCTGCAGTCGATACTCTATATTCCGATGCAGCGACGGTCCCTGGTTTGTTTGGCCGGCGGTCCGATTCGCTATGAATGGAAGCATGCGGTCCTGAGGGACCATATAGCAGAGCGAAGGATTGCCCTGACCATGCGAGAACCGGCGAGTCGATTTATGCCCGGGGGCGATCTCCATAGTTCGATTGGTGAAGAGATGCTGGAAAAGGCCAAGGCCGTTGTTAGAACTGTCTGACAAAATGTTTATTAAATTCTTTTTTCGTGTTTTTTGTGGATGTACTGCTTGAATACAGTTGTTTAGTGTTTATTGGAATATAAACGGAATACGTTTTGCATGTGCATGTTTACTATTTATTAAAGACGATTGTTGCAGTGTATACTTAAGAAATAGGGATAGTCCGTCGATTGTTAGATTAAGCAAATGTTGTGATCAGAAGTTGGGTTGTATAGTAGTCTTCGTTGTACGTAAGATAAAAGCAGGATTTGCATTAACGCGGGGGTTTTACGTGAAAGGTTGTACGTTGGCCGTGTTAAGCTAAGCTTTTTATGACAAAACTAAAAAGGGACAACTAAAATACTAAAACTTTACTTGGCTGACTCTGCTCGCTCACTGCTTCGCGAAACGGAACTTGTACTCCGAAACTGTAATCAGCGAGATAAACGAGCCAACAAAAGTGCATTAAGCTAGAATATTAAATTTTTTCCGAATACCCACCTCTATTTATAAACAGATTTCTTTGTGACTACATGAATTGTAAATTCTGGCTGTTCCCTGTGGAAAGAAACTGATGGTTTGTCTTGTAAAACCTCATTTGGGCTTAGTTTTAGTACTTTCCCGACTGAAAATAGCATTTTCTGGCATTTCCATATTAGCAATATATAATTATTGATCATCTAATGGTGTTAGTTCAGAGTGTTATAGTATTTGTAACAGTCGCAATTCACAAGTTACAACAACCGTAAGACTTCTCTACACATGTACTTCCAACACCGAATATTTCTCCTTTCGGTTCTTTCGGATTCGATTGCGTAGCCCGGAGCTTTTGGACAGGAGATGATCTGAAACAAAATATATTGAATCAGAACGGATTTTTGTGGGATACGTTTTGTGGGCGACACTAAGGCAGACGCACACCTGAGCGTAACGTTCGCAAAACTTAATCGATTTAATTCCAATCTGGATAGATCCAATTGAATGCATTTATGATCGATCTGCACCAAAATTTTGAATTCTGAAATTTTTAAAGTATGTATTGGGTGGGAGAGGAACCAAATTTTTTACTCAAATTTTTCTAAAAATGTGGCATATATACAATATACATGGACTTTCAGGGTCGTTGAGAATACGAAGCTGAAAACCGCTCATCGGTTCAGCTTTTCGTTAGCTAGATAGAGAGCCTAGTTTTGGCTTAGGCCTGTCATTTCTGGTCGAACTTGGAGTTATTTTATACTGGCATGCTTTATTACATGAAAATGCCAACACTTAACGACAGCGTCGACAAATATATTATGTTTATTCAGAGTTAGAAGTGGACATTTAAAATTTGACCAGACCCGGACCGATCAGCTCTAGAAATTAATTTGTCCACCCAGACCCCCCCCCCCCACGGGCGGCAATATTGTGTCCAAATCCGTCCAGACAAAATATAAAGACGTACGATTCGCTTGCGATGGCTATTATGGTACCTCAATACTCCCTGCTACATAAATTCCTTTACAATCTGCGAAGCTGTGCTCAAATTATGTCTGCTGTTGCAAAACATTTAAAATGTTGGCAAAAAGCATTTAAATTTTAAATTCAAAAGAAATTCTTCAAGAATATGGTTCTCAGACTCAAATTTCTGTAAATTGCAGTGTCCAGAATCCAGATCTACACCCGGATGAGAACAAAGACATGACCCGATTTGCCCGACCGGTCATTTCTGGGTTGTAAATTGTGTCCATGTCCAGCCCGGTCCGCGGCTACCCGCGGGTATATATCCACAGGTACCCGAAGTCCATTTCCAACTCTGCTTCTCTTTGCATGTAGACTACAATTTTGCTAACTACTTAAATTCACCATTCGTTGCACTACTGCGATTTTTTGCTTAGTCTTTCAAAAACGTTTTATAAATAAAATAAAATAAAATATAAATGCTGCAAATCAAATCTGGTTTTTACGCAAAATCAGCTTTATGAAATGTCTCATTTCCTGCAAAGATCACTCAGCAAATATAACACTGGCAAGCACGCCGCCATAATACGTGCGTTTCAGAAGTCCCAGCGCCTCCCGGACCCGAGCCCGGGCCATCCAAGGAGGTCCGAGAGTCATAGATCGGGCCAAGCCTCTCTCTCATAAAAAGGGCAGAGGCCGTAAACCGTGAACATGCCCGGGGACCGGCACAACTCGTAAGCACGGAGTCTGGCCGCTAAGCGACAAAGCATGGCAGACGCGGAAAGTCTGATAAGCCCAATAGGACTGCTAGGACCGAGCCAAAGCCGGACCAGGATCCACACATATTTTCCATACTCGAGGCAAATCCGAGCCGGTCCGGTAAAAGGTCCGAACGTCGCGGGAACACACTTTCAACTGTTGCATACAGTCAGTTTGCGTCAAGCCATTTAGAAATAGCATGATCAACATACAGTTTTGGCGAAATTACTGCAAACAGTGCGAAATACGAATGCGAAGAGCCTTAGCACGTGGAGGTGTTAAATTATAAGGCCATTGGCGATGGCTGCCATTCTTGACCCTTCGCAATTCATTCGCGCGCCTGTTGTAAACAAGGCCAATTTGAAGGCTATCAGCATCTGGTAATGTATATAGCAGTACATATGTGTTATATAAGCACATCGGCTTCACAGCTGGAACAATCCCACATTTAACTGACTGCGATGACTTTTTCCATGCGCAGAAACTCAGTAGGCTCAGACTCGCGAATGGCGTTCTCGAAAATGTGTATGTCGCAGTAATTTCATACGGCACTTAACTATGTATTTTATGTTAAACGCCCTTGTTTATTGTGTGTGTGGCTACAGATACAAAGGGCATACAGGAAATTTAAATCAAAGAATCGGTCATTGCATAATCACAGTATGGGAAAGGGGCCAAAAGAGGTGCATGAAGATAAACTATTTTAATGCTAACGCAGTTTTTAAAATAAAAAAATATCTGTATTATATAATCGTTAATTAAAAATTAATAATTTACTTAATGGTTTTGAACCGGCCATCGTTTCCAGTAGTGGTGAAAGGGTGGTTGTAAAACCACCGCAGCTCGCAGCTGCCTTTGAAGTAGCCGCCTTTTCTCTTTGATCTTTGCCGCCTTCCGCAGCAAAGGGTGTGTAACCGGCTTTGATCTTATACAAATTTTTAAGACACCGGCCAGAGACAAATTTGTTTTTAGGCATGGGTTTGATCCTCAACAGAGACAAAATTTTTCAGTAATTTTTTAGTTTTTTGGAGCGAAATAGAAAACTTTACGGAATCAACTGTGTGTGTTTGATCCTCACCAGAGACAAAAATTTTCAATCAATTAGGGTATGGGTTCGATCCTCACCAGGGACAAAATGTTTCAGTGATTTTTTCAATCAATTTTTCAGTTTTTTTGGAACGAAATAGGAAACTTTTAGGAATCAATTGTGTGTGTTCGATCCTCACCAGAGACAAAAATTTTCAACCAATTTGGGTGTGGGTTCGATCCTCAGCAGAGACAAAATTTTTTCAGTATTTTTTGAGGAACGAAATAGGAAACTTTGCACAACCACTTGGACGTAAGTTCGATCCTCACTAGAGACAAAATTTTTCAATCAAATTTTAGACGTGGGTTCGATCCTCACTAGGGACAAATTTTTTATTTTAAAGGCTGATTTTCTTCCAACTTTTTTTCCTACTGTTCCATTTTATTTAGTATATGCATATATACACATTGAACACCAATAAATGACAAGATCTTCATTTACACTATATACATCAACAAGCAGTGTACAATAAGAAATAAATGCTACAATACGACCATAGTTCACTTAAGAAATAAATGCTACAATACGACCATAGTTCACTTTTTCACAAAAGGTGTTTTGAGCAACCAGTCTAATATGCTCAAGAAAACAGCCGGATCCGTTGGGGACAGGTAGATCCAAACTGTGGTTGGAAAAATTATTCTTCACAAATTTATAAATTCCATCCATTACTCCAACCCGTTGAATCTTCTATGGTTGGGTCTAGGATATTCAAAGATCAAATGGGCTCCAAGTCTTGTTGTGAAGCGTCCACAAATATGACAAAGTTGCAGTCGCTTTGGTTGTCTGTTTGTTATACGTTTAGGGACTGAAGGCTTCTTGCGTGTCCAAACTCCAAGGGCAACCAACTCAAGAATACACTGGCAATTTTTAGATTTCAGACAAGTCTTACAGCGTTTAGCCATCACAAATTATTCAGAATCTTCCAGCATTTATACAGTTTGCATTACCAGAACGGAGGCATCACCTAAACGGAGGCTGAATTGTCCAAGATTCTATTACTTTTTTATTTTCCAAAGGTGAATTTTGATAAGTGGTGTCCCATGACAATCAGGTATTTCGTAATCAGCATTCAATGCGTAGACATATGCTTTGACATGAATTGATTTGAACATTTTCTTGCTAAGCCCAACCGTTTGTTCATAAATGGTGACTAATTCCCAGGAATACATTTTTGAAATGCGATGAAAATTCTGTTACTTTAATACAACCACCTATAACTTTTCCCAAGAGGGATTCCTGTTTTTGTCAAGCTTCATGAGAGCATTATATTCCGCTACACAGAAAACAACGATTGATGCACCTTGAGCATCCTTGTAGTCAATTTTAATTCTAATTGTACCGTATTCTTCAGGACTAATATAGTTGCAATCGGCAGAATGGTCAGGTGTCAAGTCAACACATGTAATGAAGAATCCCGTTCTATAGTCGTCCCATTTAAATCCGAGATCCATATTGTTATAGTTTAAGCCTCTAAGAAAGTCCATAAACAAATTTGGATATTTATATTCTCCAAGAGTTTGGAGTGGAGATGAATGTGGAAGCAGCATTTCATTTTTATAAACATAAATTCTCTGGCATACAAAATCCAAAAAGTAAAATGGATTATTCTGCAAAGAACCATTATACTCTGCCTGTTTCACCATGAAGATGTAAACTCGTCTTGGAAGAGAACCACTGTAAGGTACCCAATCCAGATTTTATTCTCCGATCGAGATGGCACGACATTTAGTATCATAGCGAAGAGCTGGATATGTGCAGCCTATGGAATTTAGAATTTTGTTATGTTGTTGCAGAGCCTGATCATTCAGCTTAATGCGAGACACAAACATTTTCGCATCCGACATTTTTAAAATACACTCCACTTTTTTACCAATAAAAATTAAATTTGGCTCAGAACGCTTGAAGATGAAACTCACTTCAGTTTGTGGAGGGAGCAGTTTTGGCATCAAAATTGTATCAGTAAACACCTTGGTGTATAATGTGAAGACTTTAGAACCTTCGATTCTATCGTATCGCTTTTGCAATCCTTGATTCACAACTATTGGGGGAGCATCATCATCTAAATTAATGTCAAAAACAAGGGAGAGTCTTGTTCGTAGATTGCCCCACAAAGTAGCGCATCTTTTTCCAATTTTGTGTAGTTAACTAAACATAGGAGATATGAAAGCCAAGGATAATATGGATTTTTCAATGTATTTGACTGGTCAGAAATGAGACAGTCTACACTAGACCACATGGAGTAGCCTAAGTTATTGATTGTTCCAGTTTTATCTACTTCAGCTAATTGTGTCCCATCCTTTTTCAGCACTTGAGCCCTAATGAATAAAAAACAAGAGGTCAGATCAATAAAAGTATCTGTTTTATCAATTTTGAATTCGATATCGTTAAGATCTGAGCGAGGAAGGGATGTAGTGCTGGGGACTTCAACCAATTGTGAGCTTACAACATCTTCATGAACAGGAATTGGGACTTTCCATTCAAGCAGCTTATTCCCACATGTAGCCATTGGAAGTGTGTTTTCTTCGTACTCTTTTTCTTGCTTTTATACTTTTTCTTAGCTGGCATTTTTTTCTTGGAAGCTGTCTTCGTCTTTGATTCGCTAACATTACTTGCTTCGGAAATTAATTTGCTTAAACTTTATAGGAAACATTTCGGTTTGTAAAACGATAATATTGCCACTTTTAAGCTTTTAAAATAATTTCCACCAGTCCCAATTCTTCACTTGTCACTAACTGTCCGTGCAGATCAGAAATGGATAATTCAATTTTATCGATAATACTTTGTCGAGTTGCATGATATACTAGCGTGCTGGGTTGATACTCAGTTCGAGCAATGCATAGTAGCGGTACATAGTTTCCATTGAAAATTTGAGGCTCAATAAATTCTACCTGAATCATAAGCCATTCGTCAGTAGGTAGAACGACTCTTTGCAGTGCTATCTAACTTGCTTCGACAGGCGTAGCAAGCTGAATTTTCGTGTTATTAAGCTGTTTAACTATTGTTACAAACTCCATTTTTATTGAATCGACAGATTACTTGCTTTTATAACTTTTACCAATTCCTTATGTGACCATTGTAACTGTTGAAGTGATCTGTTGCCAGTAATCACACATTTTCCAGTATAAAAAATAAGTGCTGTGCTACCCGCTTTCAGCTCTAGAGAAATTGCAGGAAATGTTTCTGGAGTGAAATTTGGCATATAGTTGTGCCTCAAATACCTATATATCCAAGGCAGATAGAGTTTTCCCCCTATATCGCAAGTTCCGACAATATTTTGTATTTTCAACTCCCATGGTTGCACAAGATAGCCTAATTTAGTCAAAAACAGAGAACACTCTTTAAAGGTTTCATAAGCTTTATTGACATTTTTAGCGCCAAGACATACAATGCGACCATTACAGAAAATTTGACAGGTACAAGACAATTTCAATGTAGCAGCACTAAAACGTTTTGGATTATATTTTACATTAGGTAAACTGTACAAATTTATATTACATTTAAAGTCTGCGGATACTATTACATTAACGATATTCATTTCTAATACGCATTAATATTTGTCCAGGGACATTGTCACCAGGTCAGTCATTTACATTTATAACCCTTTCATCGTTAATGTCCAGTCCAATACCCCAAAATTTATCCCACTTTGAAGCTTCAGCAATGATACAATCATTAGTCTCTATCAAAAGGTTTCGTTGTCGTTCATTTTGAGCAAACTTGGCTCGCAGACCCATGAGCATAACGTCTTCAGCAACGACCATCCACGTATCTTTATCAAATCCTTTGATTCCTTTAGCAAGTTGTTTGTGAACGCGAGGTAACTTGGCCTTGATAATCTCACGATAAGTATAGACATCATTAAAGAACTTTGCCTTCTTGCTTTGATAGTACTGTTCAACACAGTTGTAGTCAATGCCACCCAAAGCAAAAGGTGCAATGTGGAAATTGCTAAATGGTGACCAGCCAGAATGAAACACAACCATTGGTTGGTTATCCAAGGTGAGGCAATAGTATGTAGGCATTTTTAACTTAAAAACAATCGTTAATAATATTGTTTTACTTCACAAAACTCAAACTTAAGTTTTCCGGGTGCTGCATCAGTGTGCTTTCATATTTTAACCACTTGATCGGTTCGGAAGCACGACCAACACCCAATGCTGCGTTGGGTACAGATGCAAGAAATTGTTCAAACTTAGGAGCATCTAGAGGTCGCTGTGGACTAAATTTAGCAGGAGTTCTAAAATATCTCACCAGGTCATACAAATTTGAACCGATTGTTTTGTCAGGATAAATAACTCGTTCGTTTGCATCCGTTTCTACATTAACATGCTGTAGGAGCAGAGACGCTTTATTGCGCAAATGCTTGGGGAAAAGAGCAACAAGGTCAGGTTTATTCTCTTGCACCAGCTGTACTACAGGTTGAATCGCTTCTGTTGCCGTTTTCACTGGAGAAGAAGGAATCAGAGCTAATCGTTTAGCCATTTTAGCATAACTTCAAGCAATATATGCACTAGTTGATTCCTTTTAAGAGTTTTTCTTTTAGTAGTAATTGGCACTTTTTTATCAACCCGAATGAGAATATCCTTTTTAAATTTTCTCAGCTTGGACATATCCGAGGGGTTTAATGCAAAATCACCATACAGTGCATTGAATCCAACTTCTGCAAAAGTATTGATCAAATTTTTAGAACAAGATGATATAGTTGCATGTTCCAAAAATGTTAGGGCCTGAATACGTTTCTGAGCCATTTTTCAAATTTGGGCTAAAATCTTGATCTTTTATATTCTTGGAAGATAGGCATAAGGCTTTTCCTCTAGTAATATACCACTAAGTACTCTTAATTTTGGATCACTACCTGGTTTTAAATTAAGCACCAAGTATCCGAATGGTTGCTTTGTTGCTATTTCAAAGGCTTGCATTGTACAGCTTAATTTATCACTGCTTTTGTTGTGTCTATTGTATCAATGTATATACGTATTTATGCACTAATTGTATGCGTGGTTCTAACATCACGTATGCCTGGAGTTGGTCGCCAGGGGACGAAACGACTTTTTATCTAAAAATGGGTGGTTAATTTAATCACTAAAATAACCTGATTGTAAGCCTCTGATGAGTCCCACAATCAGGTCAGTCGGGCATAACAAGGCGGTCCGTATATGAAAATAATGCACTTATGTAATCTGGCACAATGCTCTTGCACTTCTTATTTCTATACCACAACAGTCTACAATTTTACTGGCTTAATTTTATTAATATTGTCCACATTAATCTTTGTTTTGTTTTGTGGTTCTTTAATTCTGGTAGGAAATCTTTCTTCGTTGGAAACATTTGTCTACCAATTGTCGCAATCATTGAAACATCTCTGTAGTTTGGGAAGAGTACAATATACTGAGCATTGCGGGTAACTGTGCGCATATATTTTGATTCAAAGTACAAGTTTTGCACAATGAAAAGAGTGCTCACGTTCACATGTCTCATTTTAGTAAACAGCTGAGTGATTTGTTTGCCTCCTACTTCGGTCATCAGGTCATCCAGTATAAGCAAAGTATTTTTCTCAGGCAACTCATCCGGAAATCCTTTAACAAATCATCATATTTGTTGGCATTGGATCTATCAACTTGCTGTTTATCATACCAATTACCCATTTGGCTTTTCCTGGACCAGTCATACCGCTAACAATCATTGTAAAAGGAGCGCAAAACTTAGAAATCGACTCTTTGGATTTTTTATGTGACTTTTCATGTTTGTGCAAGCTTTGTCGATGCTTGAATTCTTTGCTGCAACTATAGCACTTATACATTTTGAATATTCAAATTGTTATCTTCCTACTTTTACATTTTGCAACCCAGTCAAGCGTAAGTCTTCAGTCGTCAGTCGTCAGTCGTCAGCCGTAAGCTGTCAGCCGTAAGCTGTCAGCCGTAAGCCGTCAGCCGTAAGCCGTCAGCCGTAAGCCGTAAGCCGTCAGCCGTCAGCAGTCAGCTGTCAGCCGTCAGCCGTAAGCAGTCAGCTGTCAGCCGTAAGCCGTAAGCCGTCAGCTGCCAGCCGTCAGCCGTAAGCCGTAAGCCGTCAGCCGTCAGCCGTCAGCTGTCAGCCACTGATGTCCTCCTCATCAACCCAAGAGTTCATTGATGAAGGATACCCTAACCATTTTACAAGATATTGCACTTTCCCTTTATATTTTCGTTTTCGTAAAACTTTTTCAACTTTATAAACATTACCAGTATTATCTGGATTTTGACTTGTATAGTAATTGATTCCTTCATCAGCACAATAAGTTTTAAATTTTGTATTCAGAAACTCACCACCTTATCTGTCATCAAATGCTGAGGTGTGCGTGGAATCTGAGAAAATGCCGCTATAATTGTTTCTGGCTTTTTGTCTTTTACGGGAAATACCCACAAAAACTTACTAAACGTATCTATAACAACTAAATGTATTTAACACCATCATTCCATTTAGCTACACTGCTCATATCTGCAAGATCCATTTGCCATAAATCATCGATTCCTTTTGTAACTGTTCGAGGGCGCTTAAATCTTAGCTTACGCAGCTTATGCAGTGTATAGGCCTCTTGACTCTGTAGCCATTCCTTCACATCTTTTCTGGTGACGTTTAAATTTGCAGCGTTTGCAGCTCTATACAATTTTTCAATGCTACTTAATGATCCCGAATCCTTCAAACTATAAAAATCGTATCCATTCTTGCTAAGTTTATAAAATAATTCACTTTAATAATTTATTCTATAATGACCATAAGCATAACTAGATACATCATCATCGAGCAAATACCTCTTATCATCATAACAAGACAAACTAATTTTGTTTAAATGCACACTATACAAATGGTGTAAGCTACTGCGAATCAGGTTCATATTATGATACATAAAAGTGCGTTGTTGCAGAGTATTCACATAGTCAGCATGGGCAATACATCTTTTCCGGCTACGCCTCAGCGTAGCCGGCTATTATACATTAGTCTCTGTGTAAAGACGTCTCCACTACATGTAAAACTTTATACGGCTGGATGGGACTAAAGTCTGACCAAAAAATGTAGAAAGCGAAATTGTTTGCTTTATATCTCGTAAACGCTTCAAGATAACTGCCATAAATTATATATTTTCTGAACCGGAATGATGAGATCTTTCTTCTCGTGAAAAAATTTTTTTGAAATTTCCCGTGCGATTTCAAAGGGTGCCGCTTTTATATGTCCAGAAGGATTGGTAAATGCTACAACCACGGTTTTTTCAGGAAAATTTTCCCCTTGCCCGAATGTCCTACACACCAAATTTCAGCTTTGTTGGTTGAAAATTGCGTGAGTTATTCCATTTTTTAGATTTTCAAAATCCTTTGATCTTTGCCGCTTTTTCGACTTTGACTGGTTGTTACTCGCCACTCGCTCAACGAAAAAAATTTTTTGATTGGATTTTCAGGACCGCCTGGGTGTCCGCTTTCATCTGATATACGTGGTATTTCAAAATTTGAAAGTCGATTTTTTCGAAAAATACCACTTTTTGACCCAAAATTCCGGCAAAGCGAATCCACCAAAAGTGAATAAAAATAACATAATCATAAAGTTCATTATGAGCTGAATCCAACGATATAAAGTTTTCGTGGCTACGACTTATATTGCGCCAGCAATGAATTTTTAAACATTTTCCTTATTTCAGCTGGTTTTTGCTAGTTTACGCTGGTTCAGGTAAATCTAGGCGGCAACATCAAAGGAAGCCAAAAGCCAGCTTGAAATAAGGGAAATGTTTAAAAATTCATTGCTGGCGCAATATAAGTCGTAGCCACGAAAACTTTATATCGTTGAATTCAGCTCATAATGAACTTTATGATTATGTTATTTTTATTCACTTTTGGTGGATTCGCTTTGCCGGAATTTTGGGTCAAAAAGTGGTATTTTTCGAAAAAATCGACTTTCAAATTTTGAAATACCACGTATATCAGATGAAAGCGGACACCCAGGCGGTCCTGAAAATCCAATCAAAAAATTTTTTTCGTTGAGCGAGTGGCGAGTAACAACCAGTCAAAGTCGAAAAAGCGGCAAAGATCAAAGGATTTTGAAAATCTAAAAATGGAATAACTCACGCAATTTTCAACCAACAAAGCTGAAATTTGGTGTGTAGGACATTCGGGCAAGGGGAAAATTTTCCTGAAAAAATCGTGGTTGTAGCATTTACCAATCCTTCTGGACATATAAAAGCGGCACCCTTTGAAATCGCACGGGAAATTTCAAAAAAATTTTTTCACGAGAAGAAAGATCTCATCATTCCGGTTCAGAAAATATATAATTTATGGCAGTTATCTTGAAGCGTTTACGAGATATAAAGCAAACAATTTCGCTTTCTACATTTTTTGGTCAGACTTTAGTGCTAAACATGCATAGGGGTTTGGAACAAGGATTAATCATAGCGCTGGCATCAGTTTTCAAACTAAAAATAGATTTTGCCGTCTTTCCACGTTTCCACAGGGACTTTTGAATTGAAAACTCAGTTGAAAGTATTTATGCAAATGAAGCCTACGCTCAATAAATTTGAACCTGTTTCCATTGATGTAAACAGTACCATCTTTCTTCACTTTATAAAGTCGTCTACATGGTTTTCCCACTGAATTCCAGTGATGTGACTACTTCAATTTGTAGAAACATTCCCACAGTTTCCCCTCAACCCAAAACGGAAATCTACAGGTTTTCTGAAAACTGCATAATTCAAGTTTCCCCGCACAATTCTACAGCTTTCCAAAAAGGCCAAGAAATTGACTGAATTCCTGATCCTACAGTTTAACGGTGCCATATCCCTCCCTCGGCTTAAAATTTACTGCGTAGCCGGCCCCTACTAAAATTTTAGTTTAACTCAAAAGCTGGCAACAAGAATTTAGTATACAACTTCTGCTTGTTACAACAATCTTTTTTATACCTTTGGCGCGTTTTTTATCAATACCGTTACATACAAAACTATACATTTTGGCACGCAGGCCACAAAATTCACTGATTGGATTACCAGCCGGTTTCATCTTTCATTTTACCCAAAACTTTTTTGTTTTGGGTGGAATGAAGAAAATGAGATGGAGGATAATCGCTTGTATCAAATAGCGCAATATTATTGTGCATATCTTTATATACATCATCAGTTTGAATGAAATAGCACAAAGAGTCCGTATCGGTAAACAATAACTTGGCACTCTTTTCATATTTGGATACGACATATTTATAATGAAAATCATACATGAGATATTTGGACAAGTCAGGAACAGTAAATCCAATATAAATACGTTTGCACAAAGTAATTGAAACACGATTCATGGAAACGGTGACTAGCTCTTCCGAGAATATCACAGATCTGTTGTATCGGGGTTTGGCAACCAATTTACGGAACTTGCGGTCAGTGGTTCCAAGCTGTACAGTTTGATAGGCTCGGACATTCTCCATAGTTTTTCCAAAGACCGCATTGTTTAACAGCTTAAACAAGTCTTTGTCAAAGTCATATCGAACATTTTTCCTCATTTCCGTATTAAATTCAATATATGATTTCATCCATGCTCGCTGTTCAAATCTAAGGACTCGATGAATATTGGTAAGTTTAATCCCAAGTTGGAGATACAATCTTAAGTTTCTATAGTGGATAATGTAATTCGTTTTAGGGCGTAGATTAGGCACAAGTTTCTTTATTTTCGCTGGAGTATTACCAAGATCCCCACACAGGGCTTGAGCGTATGGACTAAGCATTTCTCCAGTGATCTGTACCTTCTCAGGCGCCAGTGGGTAATTATTATGGGAGTCATGAAACTCTTGGGGGTAGTCAAGGTCCATTTCAAGCACATATCCAAAGCATTGATTACTTGTTTGGTTTAGCCAATCAATGGTATCTATTTCTTGTCGGCTAAGCCAGCGAAAGTCTTTGACTGGAAGCTTTTGGACCATTGTCCATCCATACAAATTGTTTGCATCTAAATACATGATCCAGGAATTCGGTTGAGATGGGTCAAAGTCAGGAATCTCAGGGTTGTTAGCTTTGGCAAAACGATGCGAGATCATTGAGATGCCTCCACGGATACCGTTTTCGAAGAATAGGTACATATCAGGATCTTGAAGCAGTTCCAACCAAACTTTGGTCATTTTAAGACAAGCATCCCATGCAAACGAGGGCAGTGCATAGTAGTGAGCAGGATCCAAACCATACTGTGAGAGGGCAAATCGTCGAAAATTTTCGAAAATATCAGCAAGCAACAAGACATCCGTTCGTAGATACAGATCATGGTACTGTCCACGGTTCTGAATATGAAATTTTTCCCAAACCAGTTTAGCATGATGGTATCTTCATCACTAAGAGTTTCACCATTGAGTTCACTCCAAAATGTTTCCTTTGAAGGTAGGCTCCTTTCTTCAGATATATTCCAGGCATCTATGTAGTCATATGGGTATACTCCCTTTCTAATTAATAACTTCAGATCATCACCGCTGAATTCATTAGCCATGCAGGGAAATGATTGCATGCCATCTTTTGAAATATTTGATACCAGAGACTCTAATGAACTGGACAGGAATTGGAAGGTGTCGATGAACATCTTCCAGCTTTCTTCATCATCTTCCTCATCATTCTCTTGTGCTTCTTCTTCGATAAATTGATTGTGGGTGCGTCTATTTGGTGACTTCTTCTTCCTTAATGTAAAACTCAAATAATCCTCCATACCTTTAGGAATACAATCAAGGATCAGCCCCATTTCATTGCAGAGAAGTCCAATTTCCTAAAACAAAACATGGTTGATTTGATCACTGCAGTAAGCTGTTGCGAAGACTAACTATATAAAAATTTATGGTGCTTATGTATTTTCACTTACTTGCATAATAAGATGGCCATCATATTTTCTCAAATTGTGAAACGCAACCACTAAGGCTCGATTCAGACGAAATCCCATGTTACACTGATTATGGGCAGCTCCTCTGTATCTCCCACAAAGATGACAGTGATCGCGAACAGAACGTTCACCATTAAATGACTTCTTGCATATATAACATTCTCTCGCATGATCATGTTGGCGCTGTTCTTCAATTGAAAGTTGGAGAGGTGCACAATGACTGAGACTGGATTGGTATCTTCGATTCTTCTAAAAAACCAATAAAACACACGATAAGCAGAATGCAAATCAAACTGGGAAATGTGAAAGAAAATGAAAACACGTACTTCGATGATTGCTTCCAAAAATTTCTTCACAGCCCCCTGTCCACGATATACACTGCATGTCTCTATTTCAAGTTGCTTGCCACAACAATCCAAAACTCCAACAACCCCAAATCCACATGTAGTATGATGCTGGTATTTATCAGTTGAGCTTGAGCTATTGGTTGGTTGACACCCGTGAACCTTTTCCGTTAGCGCCTCAAAATCAGCATAAATCTGAAATTAAGAAATAAAACACCCTTAACAACAAAAATGTCACTATCTTAAGCTTGCTTCAATTGTGTCTGAGTGACTTAGAACACCTGTGTAAGATTCGCTCTACACCTTAGGCTTCGGATATAATGTTTCTCTGTATCATTCTGAGTGGGAGCAAACATTGGGACACCAGGAAATTTTAAAGCTAACAAAACGGAGTACCTACCACATAAGGAGAACGTTGTATTTTGTGGATATTCTTGAACTTCAGCCATTTGTCTTCAGGCATCTCTGTTCTTGTGGCATCGCGGTTATTGCACAGCTGAAGATGTCGTACCTTTTTTCAGCACTATAGCATGGAATTAGGCATCTAGGGCAATAGTGTTTGCATCTGGCATGATGGTTTTGGTCCGACAATAATCTGTCCAAGCTTTTTATCCAGCAATAGTGACTTCTGTTGAATTTAGTTACCATAAGTAAATCAATGTTTGATTGTCTGCACGTTTAGAAATTAGCAGATGCACTATATTGTCATTATCCAGACAATAGACATTTATTCGCAAATTATTTTGCTTCTCGAATCGAGGAACACTGCTAACGAGAACAGGAAATGGTATTCCATCAAAGTTGAGTTCGTCGCGGTATGGTTTATAATGAGTAATTCTGGCAGGATTTTGCTGCGTTGGATGCAAAGCCGCAAGCACAGCCCATCTGAAGCATTCATCGTCATCGCTTTGAATATTGATGACTGCGTTCTTTTTCTCTATATATTCAGGCAGAGGAATGTAGGAGGAACCTCTTAAAGGGCGATAACCGGAAAAATGAATCTCCAAATAACACAATTCACTAATCACCCAGCCCGATCCTTGTTAGAGAAAGTTCTCTAAATGGTCCAGAATTTCTCTGAATCCCAAGTTCAGTTCATCGTGTACGTTATTTCCTCTTAGAATAAGGAAATTTTTACAGTTCAAGTAGGTGTCAATCCTTTCCTTTGAATTCCCAGCTTTTTCAAATATGATTTTCATACTCATCCACACTTTCACACCATATTCTTCTTCAAGAACAGCTTCAATTGCATCCGTTATGGCAGACTCCTTTGAGTGCAGGAAAATGGAAGGATCAAAGTCGTCATTGTTTGGAAGAAGTGTCAAAGTTCTAAGGGCATTATTCAAGGCGGTTATGGTAAACACAGTTTTGATCCGTGGTTTCTTAGGAATGGGTGCGGGAGCATTAAGGGAGGGCAGACGACGCTTCCTGGAATGGCATTGCATGTGGACTTGTACATCATGCTTCCTGGCAATAGGTTTTCCTCATGTTGGACATGCATAACGTTTTTGCTTTTTCATGCACCTCACGCTGGTGTGCCAATAAATTCTTTCGTTGAGTGAACGATTTTCCACAATGTTGACACTGAAAAACATAATTTCAAAGTCAGAGGAAGTTTTTAAACCAGTTACCTAAATCACACCTTTGCATCATTATCAAGTGAGGTTTCATCAAGTAAAAACTTACAAAGTTAGGATTGTTTCTAGATTCAAAGTCAATTCTAACAGTATCATTCTAAAATAAAGCATTCAACACTTAACCTTAATTAGTACTATTTTTAGTCACATTCATCTTAACTTTGGCCTAGAAGAATGTGTATTTTAAAATGTGTTTTCACTTTAACAATGCCTCGCTATATAGCTTACACTTAAATCTTTGCTGGGATCTGGTCTCCAACTAGGACCTGGTTGCAAGTGAATAGGCTCTTTAGTAGGATTCTGAAATACAGAAAACCGTTTTTAAGTTTTTCAGTAATGTCATATTAAAAATGTTAAAATTTTGATACATTTTTGAGATCCCTGATCAGTTTCCTTTTGAATGACGCCATGGTTATTTTCATTTTTGAAAAATCGAAACCTCATTTTCATATTAAAAAACTTTGGAATTTTGAAAAATTTTTTACATTTCTGGAATCTCTGATCAATTTCTTCTTGAATGACACCCAACATGCCATGGTTATTTTGAGTTTTGAAAAATCGAAACCTCATTTGCATATTAAAAAATTTTGGAATTTTGAAAAAGTTTTGACATTTCTGGAATCTTTGATCAATTTCCTCTTGAATGATGCGCCATAGCTATTTTAACTTTTGAAAAATAAAAGGTTTTAAGCTAAAGTTTTCCTCAATGACAGCACCCTATTCCGACATAGTTTCAGGTTCGGGGTACAACGCTAGTTGTGCTCCTCACAAAAATCTAAAATGTTATGAGCACAGAGCCGTGAGGGGTCTCCCACCTACTACCTCTGCTATGAAGATTGCCGACTCCCGCCACTAGGCCTAATGTTGCAGCGTGCAAAACGCACAAAGGCGCTGCTAGAGCAAAGGAGCCAATCCCTTATGCAGTTTGCTTAGGACTGCAAAAGGCATTCAAGACATGGCTGCACTTGGCAACGTAATGCTGTAAAATCCTTGCAATCTTTTCAACCAACGTCTTCCGCGATGGGTGGAGCTTCCACTGGCTATCCCAGGTTCGCCTTTCGCCGATGCCCCTTCTATTTCCACACTGTTGGACATGCTACTGGTTTTTGTACAGCAGACGCCTCCGTGTAGTCGGCTTTTTCGATGCCGATCTCATAAGGTTAGCTTGCAAGAATTTCACACCATGCCAGACAAGTTCATTTGAGACAAGTTCAAGACATACTTCTTCTTTTCTAATAGAATGCTTCCACTTCATGTGTCTGGTCAAGGCATCTTTACGTGATAACGTGGCTCCACAAACCGTACAAGTAAAAAGACCCATTTCGTACTGATGATTCTAGCAACTGATGCTTCTGACTATTCACAGAAGTATTTATAGTCAAGGATTGCACCATCTTTAGAGTTTCGTCGTAACCAGTATGCAATCAAATTCCAGTTTCATCATCAACAACCAATCAGACTCTTCATTTCACCATTAACAACCAATCATCTCAACTTAACCTTCAAGCGTTGCAACATGTTTCCAATTGTGGTGCAATTGTTTATACTTTTTGCTGCGTCCGCAGGTAAATTTTTCCAAAATATATTACTTATTTTTGTATAGTCAGACATTTTATTTGGTCACTTTACATTTCCGCTGTTCAAACATTTCACCACTGCATAGCTTTAATAGCAACTCTTTGATTACTGTAGTAATGGGACGGGAAGTTTTAATGTCTTCATTCATTAAGCCAACTGATAAAGCTGATGTTTACAAAATAAGTTAGTTCTAAAAGACACAAGAGGTAACAGAGTTGTGATGAAGATTTCTAAACATGTTTACAGCAAACACGGTATTGATTCTGATGGTTATGCTGGAAGGTTTATCGGTGATTGGTTCCAAATTCGGTTGTGGATCCGGGAATGCGTACGGTTTTCAAGAGAGAGAAAGAGTTTCCGATAGTGTTTATGTTTTCTGGTATGAGTTTGATGAGGTCATAGGATTTTGCCGAGACGGATTACGTACAAACCGGATTAAGGTAAATAGTTTTGAATAGTTTAAGTATAAAGATAATTTAAGTATAAAGATTAAATCTGAGAACATGTGGTTCAGGGAAAGTGCATATTCTTCTTACAGTAGATTAACAGAGGATCCAAAATATTCCTTAATTAAGCTGTTGCTTTATTTAGGTTGTTTACAACCGGAAGTTCGTCTTTGTCATCAGCTCATATCCACTCCAAAGAAACTAGTGATTCTAACTAATAACTGCTTCCCTAATTATACGCAGCGCTGCTAATTAATCATTTACAACTAAATGTCTATTCAACCTTAATGCTATCAGCGTAAGTCTTCATTCATGATTCTGAAAAATATTTACATTACTAAATACGATGTTATCAGAGCGGAAATTACTATCAATCTAGCATTAATTGAGAAAAGGTTTCACATTTACTACGAACCTTTTCATTTCTATCATTCACTTTGGTCCTGGTCAGCCGTGATTCTACTCTATAATGGTTTCTCTTATGTTTGTCTTAAGTTTTCTCATGTACTCTCCACTTAGCTGTCAGGAGGACTTCAACTATCCAGCTCTTTTTGAAATCATGAACTTCCAGCAAGCAATTTGGAACAGTCTTAATGATCCTGTCCCCATTCAACCAGCTGGTGCTCATATAGCTGAACCTAACCCAGAGCCGTAACAGGAAGACTGTGTCATCTGCCGGGACAATATTCCAACCTGCACCCTCAACGGATGCGATGACTATTGCTCCAATCAACCCAGACTCTGTCTTCAATGCACTGTCCGTTCGGTTGATATTGGTATTAGAACCTGTCCCTGGTGCAGGAGTGAATTCACTGGATACACTCATTTATGGCATATTTGTTGATATACAGGTAATGATATATATGATAATGTTAAATTTATTAACCTGTTACTTTCCTATAGGAAATCTTTATACGAAATAACGGTTAGTTTGAAAATTATAAATAGTTAAGTTTAAGGAATTAAAGCTCCACAAAACTTAGCTTGTATACTTATAAAAGTCGCTGAACTGTCATAATTTTTCTAATCCCTGTGTTTGTGAAGCAGCAGTTTAATACTGCGAATACTGAGTTGTGCATTTTCGAACTAGAGATTGAAATACACTCCAAGAAAGTTCCGGCTCCGCCCTCCTCAAGATTTCATTGGGACACGCTTTCACCAGAATTTTAGCCTATGTTAACCAGTAACCATGCTATAGTATGATCTAGCACACTTAGCTCTAATTTAACTGTAAATTTAATGGAGGGTGTACAGGTCGGCTTATGCTAAATTTTTGCTATTGTTATTTACACAATATATTTATTTATATCATTTTTAATCGCTAAAGGCTTTAAATTTATATTATAGGTTGTGGTCCCCATTCCCCAACCACGAGTTCATTCCGCTACCGTCGGATGATAGCGATGATCATGAGAGCGATGATGATGGGATGATGATGTTGATGACTTGGAGCCGCCAACTGATGAGGAACTAGAATCTGATGCTTCCTGGCGTCCAGGAATGGAATAAATGGCTCAAATAAGGTATTCACTGATTTTTATGTCAAACAAAATGGGGAACAGGGAGCGTGAGCATTTATATTGCTAAACGTTCACCATTGTATCCAATAATTTGCTAAAAATTACCCTTTCATTCAATTCAGCTGACTAAAAGTATACCGTTTCAGTCTTACACATTTTTAAAATCTATGCAAGATTTACAAGCAGCTACGACATTAATTTTAAAAGTCGCGTCTAGTATCAAGAACAATTTGTGGTCGTTTTACTTACTTACAGCCATAGGATGCTAAGAATTCCATAGCGATGGGTTACTTGCTTTGACTGTGTACTTGAGTAAAATCTCTGAACTATCGTCAGCATTCAAGCTTAAATTGTAACTGTGGATTAAATATAGAAATTGCTGATCTTGATAAAGTAGAAATCTTGAACATTTGAAGCATTGATTTCTAAATATTTAAGAATGCTGAAGCACTAGGCAACCATTGCAGTTTGCTAGTAGTATCTAATTCGCATTTCGGAACGAATATGGTGTCTCACATTAGCTAAAACATTATAATCAGTTTGTTTAATATGAGCTGTTTGAATTGCCTGCATTGAATTTCCAAGCCATTTTCTTGGGAGCTTATTCTTTTACGCTTTTTCATTTCTTTCGTAAGTTTTAATTTCTCTATTTAGAAACATACTATGTCTAGATAACTTGCTGAGAATCAGCCTTGGAGCAAAACAGTTTGATGTTTGAATGTGTTGCAGCATAAAAATCTCAAAACTTTAGAATTCTAGTAGAAAGCGAAAAAGATCTCGGCGTTGAGGTTTTTGATTCAAGCAGCAAAAATTATTCATTGCATTTAATTACATGATTTAAATTGAAAAATGACGAAAATTTATATATAACTAAGCATAGTTTCAAACATAATTTCAGTTTCACTTGGAATCCTAAATGATTTTATTTTCAGTTGGAAACGCAAATAATTTCAGTTGCTAGTAGTTTTCTGAAGAGTTCCGAGGCTGAAACCGCACTACATTACGAGAAGGATTATAAAAGCGTAGTCCAATAAAAGCTTGTGGAGTTGTGACTTGGCTGGGATTTGGATCGTTTGTTTGCAAATGCAATGGTTGCACGGCTCAACTGAAGTCAATATTGCTGAAATAAAATTAGTGATTTAGTTGAAAGAGTGATGATGACGTAGCATAGCTTTGACTGTTATTGTCAAATATGTTTGTTGAATTCGTGTGAGGCAGGAATCAAACCCGGGTTCAAAATGTGTGAACAATTTTTGAAAAAATTTTATTGCAGTTTTCAACAAATTTTGTTCCTAGTCATTCTTTCTTGAGATCAATTTACTAAAAGATAAAATAAGCTGTGCTAGCAATTCTGTGGGTAATGGGTATAGGTTAGTTTAGGCAAGAGTTTATAATACCAAGAGTAAGACACTCAGCTCTTCCCAATAGAATAAGCTTGCAAGATGGTCGAAACATTAAGGCCGAAGAATTTCATCATTTCTTAGAAATGCCTTACGTTGTTGCCTGTTTTGTAAGAGATTACCTAAACTGAACTATATAATTTTTATATCGTTAAAAAGATCTCGTTCTACGCAACATAATGATATAAAAATTATTGCTGTACGATTTTCCTAGCTCAAGTTGTAGTATTTTAATTTGTAGAAAACGCCACTCTTGGTATTATAATCTCTTGATTTAGGCTATGTGCGAGGTTGTAGTGGTTTCTTGTTTGCCCCCCCTCAAGACAATGCCGATTTGTAGGATACACAGCTAGTAAAATTTGTAGTATACTTGAACAATTTTGCAAGGGTATCAATTTGAAATGACTTGACGAATAATTAATATTAGTTTGTTTTAGATTTGCTGCTCAAAATCATGTTGGTGCAGCCTTTTTCAACGAAATCAAAACTCATCGCGCATCCTTATCCACCTCATCACCCTATCATCATCCTACCATCAATCTATGCTGCTCACTTCCTTGATTTACCCTCTCACCGAGTTCCAATCGAATAATTTCAAATCAACTATCAGAACTGAATGGAGAAGCGATACTTGTATTGTAATCTGTTTTATAAATTGTTTTTTCAGGTTTATTGTTTTAGTTACAATAAATAATATTGTACGGCTCAACTGAATTCGATATTGCAGAAATGAAATTAGGGAGTTAATAGTTGAAATAGAGTGATGATGACGTAGCATAACTTTGACTATTACTTGTCTTTGTTGAATTTGGTGTGAGGAAGGAATTGAAAATCTGGGTGCGAGGATCGGAAATCAGCGGGAATCGAATCTGGGTCCAAGAATTGTGTGAACACTTTCGAAAAAATTTTGTCTCTGCTGAAGATGGAACCCACACCCAAATTGGTTGAAAATTTTTGTCTCTGGTGAGGATCGAACACACACAATTGATTCCTGAAAGTTTCCTATTTCGTTCCAAAAAACTGAGAAATTGATTGAAAAAATCACTGAAAAATTTTATCCCTGGTGAGGATCGAACCCATACCCTAATTGATTGAAAATTTTTGTCTCTGGTGAGGATCAAACACACACAGTTGATTCCGTAAAGTTTTGTATTTCGCTCCAAAAAACTAAAAAATTACTGAAAAATTTTGTCTCTGTTGAGGATTGAACCCATGACTAAAAAACAAATTTGTCTCTGGTGGGTGTCTTAAAAATTTGTATAAGGTGAAAGCCGGTTACACACCCTTTGCTGCGGAAGGCGGCAAAGATCAAAGGGAAAAGGCGGCTACTTCAAAGGCAGCTGCGAGCTGCGGTGGTTTTACAACCACCCTTTCACCACTACTGTTTCCTAGGTTAAAATAATTGATAAATAACAGATTTAAAACTTTAAGTAAACTGGTAACCCCTCCATGCGATGGCAGGAGGGTGGGTGATGTCAGTTAGAGTGACAGGGTATGTGCAGTGGTGGGGTAGGTGTGTCATCGTAATGTGTAGTGTGCGTGCACATGCTAATATAATGAGTGCGAGAAGAGCATGCAGCATGCATTCACTCCCCCCCCCAGTTTTTCACATTCGAAGGTACAACTGCCACATATATGGGGGAAGGGAGCCATGTATGTATATATATGTATATGTGTGTGTACAGTGTGAACGATGTCATGAGGGAGGGGAGCCATGTATGTATATGTGTGTATGTGTGTACAATGTGAACGATGTTATGGGGGAGAGGAGTCATGTATGTATCTGTGTGTACAGTGTGAACGATGTCACGAACGATGTCATGGGTATAGCCATGTGTGTAGGGGTATGTGTATGAGTGTATGCTGAACGATGTCATGGGTGTACCCATGTGTGTGTAGGGGTATGTGTATGTGTGTATGCTGAACTATGTCACGAACGATGTCATGGGTGTACCCATGTGTGTGTAGGGGTATGTGTATGTGTGTATGCTGAACGATGTCACGAACGATGTCATGGGTGTACCCATGTGTGTGTAGGGGTATGTGTATGTGTGTATGCTGAACGATGTCACGAACGATACCCATATGTGTGTGTGTAGGGGTATGTGTATGTGTGTATGCTGAACGATGTCATGGGTGTACCCATGTGTATCTGTAGGGGTATGTGTATGTGTGCATGCTGAACGAAGTCACGAACGATGTCATGGGTGTACCCATATGTGTGTGTAGGGGTATGTGTATGTGTGTATGCTGAACGATGTCACGAACGATGTCATGGGTGTACCCATGTGTATCTGTAGGGGTATGTGTATGTGTGTTTGCTGAACGATGTCACGAACGATGTCACGGGTGTACCCATGTGTGTGTAGGGGTATGTGTATGTGTGTATGCTGAACGATGTCACGAACGATGTCCTGGGTGTACCCATGTGTGTGGGATATATATATATATATATATATATATATATATTTATATATATATATATATATTTATTTATTTATTTAATATTCTTGTAAATTTCGTTTTGCCATCGCATGGATTATCAACCAGTAAACTTGTAGTTTATTTTTAATTAAGATGTCAGCAAAACAGTTTTCATTGTAATCTTCATTTTAGCATTAAAATTTTTTGTAATTTTGTAAATTATTCTATGCATTTAACTTCCGATATTTATCTGCATGCATGCATCCCCATTTTTATTATAATATGGTTTTGTATGACCGGTCCTCCGACGTTAATATCCCTTTGCCTACTGTGGCACACCCCTTTCTTTCCTTTAGCTAGACTTCTGTCTACACACGCGACACTACACTATACGGTCAACTCTGACTGATAAGAGGAACAAGACATCGCTTGAAAATTTAATACAAATGAAGGAACAAACGAAACTAAGATTGTCACTACAGCACCTCCGACCCGAAAAATTCGGGCCCGGATTAAACGCTTCTATCGACCTTAAGCTCGGAAATGGTGTGGCTTGATTTTAAGAATGGCTGTAGATATAAGCTGAACAGTGGTAATTGAATCAGCGTTTGATCAACTTTTGATAAATACAGTTTGATAAATAGATACATAAATACAGTAGTGTGCCTACAACTGGGTGAGCCAAAACCAATAACTACTAGCCGCTCCACTATTGCGTCAGTAGTGCAAGTGACCCCTTTCCCTTACCTTTAGTGTCATTGGATTCAAAGCTAGATTTCTCTAAATCCTTTCTGCAATAATGATTCACTATGCAGGCTGCAATACTGTCACCCATGACATTATTACACGTTCTTATTCGATCTCTAAACATTGTAAAACGAAAGGTGAATGAAAAATAAAATTATCCTTTTCTCTCTGATCGCCGAAAAACAAAACAAATAACTGTACAGGACTACATACAGAATACGGAACGGAAACTTTGGCATGTGCGTACGAGCATAGCTTCGGAGTATAATGCACGTCCCCACTCCTAATAGTTATACGTAAGCTAAGTCATACCCAGTCTAGGATCTCACAATCAGTACATGTAATTCGGTTAAATAGTTACAGAGCTGAAACTGTTTTCAGCCCTTCTCTAAACTGGCAATAAAATCAACAGCCTCAGGTTCGGTAAAATCTTGTGGTTTGATGGCGGCAACACTGACTTGAATAAAAATGGCTGTGTGTAGGATATTGTTTTGAATTTCTGTTTCCGCTATGGCCTCGGTTTGACAAATTTCCTTAGTTCCCCTAAGTCTGGTGAGTAGTGACTCACAAATTCTGAATACTGAAAATTTGAAGTAACAACCTACACAAACCAGTCTACAGTAATCAACATTGCAACATCTGCGTTTGTGACGGTAATTGGAGCCAAAACCGGCAGGACTGAAATTAGACCGGCGCCTGGAAGACAAGAACTTCCAACACTTGACAAGGTTACAGTTGTTCTGGAATAAAAAAATTACATAAACAGACAAAAAATAAATAATATGACGAAATGATAGATACAAAATCTTAACAAGTTAACAAAGTAAACAAGTTAATCTTAACATCTTAACATCTTTTAATAAACCTTGTATGAGTCCACTTATTTAGCTGTGTTTCGTAAGCATGTCTTTTGAGAACGGATGCGCAAACGGTCACGTACATGATAGCAATAATTCTGCCTAAACTCAGAGGCATTCGATGTAGTTGTGCCACAAAGACGGTCGCCATGGCTTCGTAGAGCGCCGCGCCGTCGATGTTGATGGTTGCACCTGTGGGCAGAACGAAACAGCTGACTCGATGATCGATCCCGTTCCGGTCCTCCAAACAGCGAGATGTGATCGGAAGGGCTGCGGAGCTGGAGCAAGAAAGACAAAAATTAATCACTTTAATTTAGTTTGCCACAAGTAAATACACCGGATGAATAGGATTCGTTATGCCATTTGATTTATTTCAGTTTCAGGACTTTACAATATTTAAAATTTAACACCATTTTTAATTTTCAATTTCACTATTTTCACGATTTTGCTGTAAGTAGTACAACAAAATGTTCTGCATTTCTGCAACACTGTAATTATAAGTAACGCATAATCATAGGTTAACACGGGGGTATGGGGATCCAAGCCTCCCCCCAGCTCGAAGCCCTACCGCCATCCGGAGAAAGAGGCAAGGGGTACGCAGAAATAGCAGAAATGAAACGTTTTCGCATGAATTTCCAAAGAATTTCAGGCTTTGCCGAAATGTTTTGCTAAAATTGCTCAGCTTTTCAAGAAATCGATCATAATTTTGTTGCAAATGGTAAATTACAGTTAACGTTAATTTATGTTTATTGTACTAGGCCCTTATCCGACCCTATGTTATTGTCAGAGCTTAAAAACTTAATTATACGTATAGGCTTGACATTTATGCGACGTGACGCTTAGAACCTGGCTTTGCACTACTTATCTATTCTTCATAACTTGATCTTTATCTGATGATGCAAACCTTGAAGAGTGACTCAAAACGTTGAACCAGGCAGGGGCTTGATTCAGCAAGAATTTGTAGGGATTTCTTCGGGTCAAAATAAAACAGAGAAATGGCAGAACCAGGAAAGAATGAAGCATCAGACCGACTAAACTACAGCTGATATACATTCCAAGAGCGGACAAGGTCTTTTCCATGTCTTCTACTTCCAGAATATTTCCGGCAATAAGGAAAAAGGTACCAATGGGTCCATACCTGTAAACGAAACACTATCTGCTAATTTTCAAAATTGTTATTCAGGCTATTTCAACACAAGCTCAGAAACAGGTTATCAATAAGACATTATATCCTCACTCTTATTGCTAACATGGGTATGTTTTGCCTAACCGGGGTGCTGATTTGATCCACATTTAGGTTGCCTTATTGTGTTTTTTGGCTTTCATTGTGTATCTGTCGAGTCGAGTCGATTATACCTTATTTCTTTATAAACTATTTAATAGTCATTTTGTATAAGTCTTCGCACTTCTGCAAAATCTCCGGAACGCACACATTTTATGTAACCAGAACAAAATGTATACCATAATATCCAAGCTAGCAGTGTTTTGATAATTTTCTCCATCTGAACGAAAAAGGTAATGACGGTTCCAACTTCTTTGTTCAATTTGCTAGCAATGAAACCAAAGACTATGCACGCAATTACAATACCTACAACAGTTTACAGAAGGTGGTCCGTTAATATAGTTTCATGCATTTATGCTGGTTTATCTGGCGGATATACCCTTCTCTTGTGTTTTATTGTAAGTTGCAATGAACTAGAAAACCCAATGATTTTCAATTTTGGGAATTTTACTAGTGCAGTATATATCTCGAGACAGAAACTTATGCACCTGAGAGCTCATAGTAATCATCCGCAGAAGCAATAGTGATAGCATTGTACCTAAAACGTTAGGACTGTCATCGTATACTAGTTTTCTTTCGCTGTAGGAGGAATTCGGATTCGAGTCGAAAACTGTTATAGATATTGTCTTCTGTTGCTGCAAGGTTGCTCGGAAAATATTCTGAGGAAAAGCATGCCTAAAATAGCAACAGAAAGCCTTAGAAACAAACTTCAGGTGTCTCTATTTTTACGTTTAAAATTTATAACAAATAATTTCTAATTTTACTTTAACTCTCTAATTTGTAACTGGTCAAGATGATCCACGGTCAACCTTTCTGTTGCTGGTGGTTGTAGCTACCCTGTAGCTGCCCCCTATCTTATCATAACATCATCATAGGCTGGAGAAACTTTCATCATGTCACGTAGCTCCTCCAACGTGTACCTATGGGATTGGGTGGGTTTCCACCCTGCGAGCTACGTAATTGGGGGTAATAGTACTAAACGAAGGTGGCGCTTTTCTTGGGAGTATTCAGCGTCAACCTTCAAAGTTCTCTCAATTTCCTATCATGTTATTTCTCCAGTTTGTGTATTCGTTCCTTTTCGAAACGCTTTTCCCCCTTATTATCTGCGTTATTTTCCCTGCTTTCCCAGAGCCTATCTTGCTGGTACGTTGGCCTGACCAAATAGTCCTGTACTGTATTTAACTGAGCTTCTGACTACTATGCAGGTAGGACTACGCCTGAGACTGACTGAGGTGAGTCGAGTCATTTCTCTCTTAGGCTATCTGTTTAAGATATCTCGTCTGGCGAGACTGTCCCGACCGTCTCTCGAGTGATTGGTACGTTTCCACTTGTGCCACGGTCTCCGAATCCGCTACTTCCGGGTGTGGGAAGGGTGTTAATAGGTAAGGTTTCTATAAAATGTCTCTATCAAGGATGCATTAATTTATTCATGCAATTTCAGATGTAGTCGTGGGTTCCATTCCCAACTAAAGCTTTGAATTTGTCAGACCTTTGGTGGTACAGGCTTTTTCTTTCTTTTATATGCAAATTTATAAGCAAAGGCAACAGTACTAAAGGAAGGAAAACTGACCTAATTAAATCTAGAACCGTATCCAGAGAATTCTCCTTTACTTCGGTGTGATTGCTATCTGCTGCTGCTTCAGTAAAATAACCTGGTCCTATGGTGGATACCAAAATTGTTGACAAAGTGATGGCCAAACTTGTGGACACAATATAGTAGCAGATCGTCACTCGACCCATTTTTCCACTGGCTACTATGTCCAGTTGAACCAAACCTAAATACAGGCCAGTGGTGGATTACTCCAAACAGATTAGTCCGTACTTTCAATAAGCTGGGTACCAGGTCTTTAGGGTATCCTAACAAATGTCATAATTCAAGACATCCAGCCTTTATAACGGCTGCCGACAAAACGTTTTTTCAAAATTGTGTTGCACGTCCGTGTCCGTGGGATGTGAACTTTGGTCGTTGGCCCGCTCGGCCCGACCCGCGGGCCGGACCGGGAAATGGGCCGAAATGCAGGCCTTTAATTGCTTGGAAAGGAGCGTTTTGTGAGTGAAATTAATAAAGTTAGCGAAATCCAGACTATCGACTGTGAACAAAGGCAACCTCTGTGAACCCTGGCTGCATACACGTGAAAGGACGGCCAATCTAACCCCTGCCGGTGCCATAACCGAATTTAAACATATATAGCATTGACTGGATGCTGTTGGCTGTTAAATCTGGCCAGATCCTTTGACAAGTAACGCCGACCATTTGATCTTGGCATAATTTTGGGGTCTTTTCCAGATTACCCCCCCACCACTCAAAGTTGTTAAAACTCGACCAAATGAGCTGAAATTTGGTGTGGTTATGTTTTCGACCACGCTGAGTTCAAATATCGCAAAATTTTTCGATTTCGCGAAATTCGATTTTTTCGATTTCTGAGGGGGGACCAAGGGTAACCGAAAAATTTTTTGTCTTCGATTTTGCTGAAAAGTTATATATAGGGGTTTTTTGGGTCGCAGAACAGGAATCTTAAGTCCGTTTTTCGATTCAGCTTTTCGTTAGCTCAGCATAAGCTTACAACTTAAGCTTACAGCTTTAGCTTATATCAAGCTAACGAAAAGCTGAATCGAAAGACGGACTTCAGATTCGTGTTCTGCGGCCCAGAAAACCCCTATATACAACTTTTCAGCGAAATCGAAGACAAAACATTTTTCGGTTCTCCTTGGCCCCCCCTTAGAAATCGAAAAAAATCGAATTTCGCGAAATCGAAAAAAATCGAATTTCGCGAAATCGAAAAATTTTGCGATATTTGAACTCAGCGTGGTCGAAAACATACCCACACCAAATTTCAGCTCATTTGGTCGAGTTTTAAGAACTTGGAGTGGTGGGGGGGTAATCTGGAAAAGACCCTAATTTTGGTCAAATACGAGGTTTTGTCGTTAGATGTTTTGAATTTAGACGTTTTGAATGGACACAGTTATAGGCATAAGCATAGGTATAGCTGTATGATAGTATAGGTATAAGTACATTTCAGAGTGCAATAATTTAGTACGATTCCTGGATCTTGCTGTGTAGCGCTCAACTCTAATATAATATGCCTAATTAAGTAGTACATGAATTCATTTTTAACCCACTAGCAATTATAGAGGTAATTATCATTGGCAGTATGACACATCTTAACATTCGCATCAACAGATCACCAGGAAAGCCGATCAATGTAATCGCTCGGACGGAGAGATTCGCATATCGCAGACTGAAGCCTAAGATCCCACCGAGCACTACTGCCGAAACTGTAGACAACAAAAGAAGATTATCTTCTCCAGTAAACCATTTCCGGATCTGAAAACATCTCTCTGAAGTGGCTTCAAAACAGTGAATCTACCGTAGCGTGATATCGCCAGTATAATGATAATTGATACCCAAAAACCGCACTCAACGGAGAATTTTTACGTGCAATGAACTCACTTAAGGGGAGGGGTCGCGATTTTTCGACCATCTCCGATTCTTCTCATTTTCACATATTTTGTAGTCCTCATGGGTCCCCAAAACAACACAAGCAAAAACTTTTCCTATCATTCACAATAGCCCTCCAAAGGTGACCCCGACATGTGTTAAACATAGGAAAATGAAAAAGGAAAATTTTCTGCTATCAAAAGTTTAAGCGCTTAGTACGAGCGAAACGGCTACAACTTGGTATAATTATAATTTGGACTAGGAAGTGCTAATATTTATACGACGCTATTTCCTGTAGGGTCACTGATTTTCCACGAATTTTCAAAGTTCGGGAAAGTCGGTTTTTGCTCAAAATCGCTATCAAATGTGTAAGTCATTAAACGTTATGTCCTGACCTGAACTAACCGTTTGGTGTAGAAACTTCGCATTTAGATATTAGCACAGCATATTGCTAGAGCTTTATTTTGCATATAATGTATATTTATCCTGGCTTTTCAGCAGCTCACAATTTTGGTAGCAGAAATATCATTTTTCCTCAAAAATCATCATTTTTCGAAAATGTCGTCTTTGATGCCAAAACTTCAAAACTTAAGCCAAAACTTAAGATATCTCAGTAAAATTTTGTATGCTAATTGGCGGGCATAACGCCAACGAGCATATAAAGTTTCATGCCAATAGCTTGTGTTTTGCGTTGGCTGCATATTGCAACAGCATGACGGACACCTATGTGCAAAAAAAATGCCAAATTTTCAATTTTTTCAAATATGGCCATATTTTTATCAAATTGAAGCTGTCGATGTCCTGATCATTTTATCTTCTTGCACCAAGTCTCTAGGAAGTAGTATTTGAAAGGTATTGTAATTTATGCAGTGATAAATACCTACAAGTAAACGGTTTAAATTGATGTATTTGGCATGCCACAGTATTTGTCATCCTATGTGTATACGCGATTTCTTAGCCCTCAGCGAGGGACACTGGTGTAAGTATTAAATTGTCAGGATTTAAACTGCAATATCTTTTAACTGAGTTGACTCGGGAGCCTAAAAATTTGTCTTGTTTTCGGAGACATATGGAGATATATAATAACTGAAAATGAGCGAAATCCGTGACTATAAAATTTGGTACCCCTTAACAACGCCGTTCTGAGTTGAAGAAACCGCAAAAAAATAGAAAATTAGGAGCTCCAGCAAGACCTTTTTGAAGACCAGCACGACTAAATTCTGCATATTTGCATGATTCCAGTAATTATGAATAAAGATATTTACCGGATAAATACTTACCTTATCCATGACAGTAAATAAGGTAATGTATTACCGCTCACTTATACGAATTATAGGCGTAATGTTGCATAATCCTGCAACATATAAAAAGACATAGTCGGCTAGTAATAGCTATTTATTAAATGGTACAATAAGGTGTTTGATTTGGTGAGCCGGAATTCGCAAATCAGAAAACAGTATGCTGTTAAAACTTTAAAATTGCAATAATTTGCTGCAAATTGGTTAACGTTAAATTGGTCAAATTTTGTTAACTAGACCGATGCTCAACCGATTGAGCCCAGAGTTGGCTCCGGGTCCAAATTTCTGGACCCGGCCCGGACTCGGATCTGCTATGTCAAACCCGGACTCGTCCAGACCCAGATCCAGGTATCCGGATGTAAAAACATGCCCTTTCGCATACCAAAGATAGAAGAGACAATTTTTTAATTTCATTGTTATGACTATTACTTGAGTATAAAAGTATTTCATTATATACACTATAAGTAATAAATAACTAGGTAAACCTCAGAATTAAGTTTTTTAGTTTCACGATGTCCCATGCTAAGTCAAATAACAATTAGACTGCAGAATTGGGATATCGGACAGTTACCGTTTTCAGCAATTGTTGCCGGCTTGGAATTTCCGCTTTCACCCTTTTTAAATTTAACTAATATTGATTAAAACTGTAGTAAAAAATAACTATAACTAATCTGGAATTGTATTCATCGCCATAACTTCTCACGAATGGACATCCAGATATGCAGGCACTGAGGTTTGCAAAAAGGTTGTTCAAAAGTATATAACTGAAATTGTTGAACTGAAGCAACAGAAACTTGCCAATATTTAACCCTTTTATGCCCGCGGCGGCAATTTGGCACGAGTGGTGATTTTTGGCATCTGTTCCAAAGAGCAGACGCCGGTTGGGTTGTATGACATTAGCGCGACATAGCAAAGACGCGACTTGGCTGTAGCGCGACATATCAGTTGCGCGCATTCGCGAAGACGCGACAACCACTTTATAAACGAATTCTTTGTGAATTTCATGGGTTTATATTTTCTGACTTAGTTTGACTAAACACTGAACTCTTTAGCTTAATTTCGTTATTAATATTATTATTATTATTATTATTATTATTATTATTATTATTATTATTATTATTATTATTATTATTATTATTATTATTATTATTATTATTATTGATTAACTATTAATCCAACTCAGAGGTAGAAACTTTCACACAAATAACAAGAACAGCATGATGCATTCAAAAATTCTAACAATAAAAAGTAACAGCAAATGAATACTGAGAGCTCACGTTTGAGATCCAGATTGAGCGATTAAAAGCAACAAGTTTTGCCAATCAAAAATTAAACAGATTGTAAAGTGCTCACTAATTTGATTAGTCAGAAAAACATTGAACTTTCAGCCAATCTATTTAATTTAATCGTCCCGGTCTTGCAAATCCTGCATTCCTCCAAATGGCTAGGATTTAGAGCCTCTAAATCCTGTCCCGGATTAAAGTTACCTACATGCTGAATTTCTAAACCTGGCTGAGGGAGTTGCATCACCAACTATAGCCTGCTATTCTGCGATGACTGCCTGACCGTCTTCATTTCCGCCAGGAGGCACTCCAGGAGGTGCCAAGCCGTCTGACCTCCGCCGTTCTCACCGGGAACCAGCTGACCTCCAGCAGCAGCTCCAGGAGGTCACATCCATCACCATCATAGGCATCAGTAGTATAAAAATGACAGTTCTGGCGCAGTGGCACCTGTGGAATCTGTGGCACCAATACAGTGTGTGTTGTATTACAGTTTGTGTTACGTTGTCTCTGGTTCCCCCTAGTTAGACTGGTGTAATCCAGTTTTGCACATTCTTAACCTACATTCTTAACCTATTTTCTTACCTACTTAAGCTGTGAACACAACCAATTTCAATCAGTTATGGCTGTTGCATTTATTGCGGTTAGTTGTATTGGTGTTCCCAAACTTGGGGATGTACCGTTGGAGGTGACTGTGTTAATTTTTCATTCGGAGTCCTCTCAACCTGAGATCTATCATTTATTTGTGCGTGCCCCGCATGATCTGAAGGAACTGGACACCAAACAACTAGCGACCATCCAATATGTGACAATGGAAACCTGTCTGGATTGGGATACAAGTCCACATCTTTGCAACTGGGAGGAAGCGATGGATCGCATCTCCAATTTCCTGAGGGAATCCCATGTTTCGGAGATTATTACCAAAGGAACTGCTCAGTGGAATTTAATCAAGACTGGACTGACTAAAAGAAATAATTTGGTCAAAGTTAAGGAAGGTGGTGCCATTGGTCTTCCAAGTTATAATCATCTACCCATCAACGAAGGAAAAGGCTGTTGTCCTGATCATATGCTAAAAGATGGGGCAAAGTACTGTTCTGGTCATCGGGCATATCAACTGTTGAACTTTTTCTTGAAGAAGAGGTACTAATGTTTACTTATTGTATCTTCTATATTTTGCTTAATAAACAAATATGCCTTAGTGTTGCCTTATTGATTTACAATATCACAATGACCATAAGCATAGGAAGTAATCCCATCATCCAAAATGTAACGCTTATCATCAAAAGCTGACAAGCTAATTTTATTAGAAGTTAGGGAAAAGAGTTGATGCCTGTCGCTTCTGATCATATTCATTACATTTCGACGATGAGATTTATCAAACAAAGTTTGCACATAATCAGAATGATTCAAATGCCTTTTAACAACATACTTTTTAACACCTTTTGCCCGCTTTTTAGCCACACCCCCACATAAAATACTGTACATTTTAGCCCGCAACCCAAAAAACTCAGATATGGGACTACCATTCGTCTCATCTTTCATTTTCCCCATAACCTTTTTGTTAGTAGTGGAAAACAAAAGATGATCGGAAGGATAGTCACTAAAATCAAACAAATTAGAATCAACATGCATATCCTTATATACATCTTCACATTCTATATAATAGCACAAACTGTCAGTATCAGTAAATAACAGTTTACATTTAGTAGGGTAGTTATCGCGCCTTGGCTAAAGCGCGCAAGTGAGATGTCGCGCTATAGCCAACACCATGTCGCGCTTGCGCTATGTCGCTTCAATGAGAGCACCCCACCGGTTGCAGAATGGCGCTCTGATCACGTGCTCCATTTTTCTTCGTCACTCGCACTACAATTTGGAGTAATAAGTTCAATAACTGCTAACGAAATTCCCGACTGCCCTTTGGCGGAATTGATGATTTCAAATTGTGTGCTATGTTTCTGTGTTTATTTTAAACAATTCCAACATGTAATTAGGTGGCGGCAAAGCCGTTCTGCCGGGCGATAGGGGAGGTTAGGCAGATTAAACTACATATTGCTGATCCATGTGTCTAAATCAAGTCTTGCAGATAGAAATAAATTTATTGGTTTTTTGAAATGAAAGTTTAGCAGAAATTCGTACTTTGTCCGACTTTGACGGCCTCTAACTTTTTTTGAGTGCATCAGAGACCCAAACATGGGGATTCAAAAATGTAGAGAATTTAATTCTCTATCGATTGGTGGTAGTCCCATCTCTCTAGGTGTTCTCAGTAAAAATGGCAGCCAAAGATGTAAAATTGGTCATTTGAGCCGCTTTCCCCGAGAAGTCTTGGGCAGAGAGGGTTAATATATCAAAACTTAGGTCCATGTACTAGATCGGCAAGAGTTTATGTCCCCAAATCCTTAAATGTACCTAATGTTTGAAGTTTTCATTGTGCTTGGACCCAGACCCAGATCCGGAACCGCGGGTAGCCGAACCCGCGGGTCCAAAAGTTGGACCCGACCCGGACCGGCCCGTGGGTACCCGCGGGTAGCCGGACTCGGAGCCAACTCTGATTGAGCCAGTCAGGCGCAATTGAAACAAGCGTAAGTTTGAATTCGAACCCAGACTCTAGTGGCACGTTTTGAATGGGCATATAGCCCTGTCATATCGAAAGCTTCAAGTACATTTTTTCAACTTACAATACACTACATTACTTTCAATACACTAGAATTTATTTGTTTAGGGCATTCTTATTTCACAGAATTAAATGCACCGAATCGGACAACAAGGCACATTTCAAGATTCATGTTATCAAGAAAACTACATTTTCGTTTTCAAGACTTGGGCCATAAACATTATCTTGATGTAAAAATATTCAAAGTTCAGTAACAAATCGGCAAAAAGTAAGTGTTATTACTATTTGCAGTGATTGAGAGACAGAATAAAACTTGACAAGCGTTGTTTCATGCTCAGCGAATGTGAGCACCGGAATTTGAAAGAAATCTAAAATTCACTGTGTAAGGGCTAATCGAATTAACAGTTTGTGCGGGACAAGGATTGGTCGCTGTTTTGTATTCCTGCTTTCTTAAGGACAACAAAAAGACCGGTTCTCTTGAGAACGTCAGCTTTAATATAGTTTAATTTAGTATCATCGAACTGTTTCATAGAAAAATTTGTTTGTGAGGGCTTTAACACGATATAAATCGAGTGGGCACTTCGTCGAGTAGCATTTATTCAAGTACCACAAAATTGATAACAAAGAAACAGCAATTAAACTAGATGGCCGAATATGCTGAGTTCATTGAAGTTTCTTCCTTGAGCTTTACAACTTTACATGACTATGGCTACGTTTGAGCTATGTTTAAGGTTAAACACAGGACAACCACTAATCTTTCTGTTCCATAAACTTTTAGTCAGTCAGTTTTGTTTATGTCACAAGAAACCAAGGCCCCGAGTGTGTGTAGTATTTGATATTTCATCCTACTGTTGCTAGGATGTATCTCATTGAGGAATGTATTTTTATAAGGACAAAGGGAATTTTTAAGTTGTTTACATCATATTTGTAAAATTCACAATTAAATCATCATTTAACCGTTTGAATGTTTCGAATAACTTGCAAATATTTGTGGTTTTATTCATATTCATAGTTACTCATGGCTAAAATTTCCTGCAGTAAAGCTATACAGCAAAAATAATTGAGATCGGGATATCCAGCAGAAACCGGGATTGGGAAACTTGAATATTTCTCATTAATTTATGACAAGTCTGTTGAGTTTGATTCTACCGGATCGGATGGATTGGTTTACACTTTCACTAGAATAGCCTCAGGTTTTTCGTTGCAGAATCCGCGCTGTTGACAGGAAAACCAAGCACGTATTGGAAGAAAGCCACGTAAGGACTTCTAAGAAGCTGATGACTGATGCACCGAGGAGTATACCAGACATTCCTCCACAAGCTGCCAGCAGCGAAGGAATCTGTAAAGAAAAATAAGTTTACGGATAGCTTTTTGTCAGTAACTCAACCAACTCGAACGGCACAAATTGCGGAGCAATGTGCATCATTCTGACACCCAGCATATAATGTTTACACTTATCGCGTATTGCATATAATGAATAGTCTTCTAGACAGACTTGAGGACCGATCAATAACTTTTCTGTCAGGAGCTCATCATAATTTCCAAAGCACCACCAACCAACAAGACAGAAACCCATAAGCGATGTTTTTGACGAGTCGTTCATTTCCAGTTATTTTAAGAGGTTACAACCGCTATTTGCACTTAATGCTTTTGTGGTCGAATGCAACGGTCTCTCCTAGGTTCAATGAAAAATAAAAATTTGTATTTCATTGTCTTTGTTTCTGGTGCAGCTCATTACGACAGTGAAATTTCTTACATTCATAATCGGGACTTCAATATACAACCAATGATAGGAATTTTGTAAAAACACCTTCACTTCTGCGATTGTTCTGAAACAAATAAATTCTTTAAGTTTATCAGTAAAATGTAGGTTCCTAAATGATAAAAAAAGGAAATGTGCACATACGCCTAATCTCTACAACGTTCATTAATTGAACTCCACAGGCTGAAGGGCTGGCACACGAAGTAATCGATCTGAGTAAAAAATCGAACCAGACATGTTTGAAATTCTTGGGCACACTTACTAAGTCCGGTTTATGGAAACAGAATATAGGTCTGTAGCACTACCATTACTGTGTAGAGTTGTGCCCGGCCAGTACCTTGAATCGCTCGGGCTGAATGGCTCGGGCGCGATTGTTGGAGTGGCAGACCTGTTCCGAACCGGGCATACCGGGTCTGCCTGTCCTTAGAGGCACACTCAGGTCCGGTGGGACCCGTAAGTTCCGGACGGGCAAGATCATGCTCAGTAGAACTTTTGTTGTTTCATTTTTTATTTCATTTCATTTTTTCGTTTCATTTTTTCCAAACTATCTTCACTAGAAAGGTTGAATTTAAGCTTTCAGGAGCTGTCTAAGGGTCTATTTCTTTAAAGATTAAACGGATTAGCT
>JASAND010007415.1:0-24214 GCA_030248195.1 Trissonchulus latispiculum | reverse complement strand
TACAGAAGCCAACAAATGGGATTGCGAAAGCCGACAAGCGGGATTGCAAAAAGATTACAAGAGTGTTTAATGTTTAGTAGATCATACTTTTTATTTTGTTCCATTTTTCCTTTTCACTTTCATGGGTGATTTCATATTTTAGTCCGATTTTAGGTTCTTTATATATAGAATTGAAAAGAATTTGTTTCATGAATTTATTTGTGTATCCTCTCATTTTTAACATAATACTTAATGATTTTACGCAATGTTCAAAGTCCTAGTACGAGTCACATACATTTTCATACCTTAGTATTTGATTTTTAATAGTGTTTTTGATGCTACCAGAAATGTTTCAAGTTGGAGTTGGAAATTTATATGTTACAAACGGAAAGCTTTTATTTTTATTGTGTAACTTTGTAAGAAGTTTTTCATTAATAGTTTCAATATTAAGGTCGAGAACATTAGCTTCCTGGTTATCAGAGTTTACTTTATTAAGTTCTAATTCTTTAGAATACATATCACCACGAATTCTATTAAATACGTCTTCGTCGTCAAGGGAGTAATATCGTCTATAAGACGGTGCGAATTTTCTAGATAGTGTATGTCGTTGGTTTTATTCTTGGTAACGTAGGTGTATTCCACGTTGTGTATGACTAAGTTAGCTAGAGTGTGCAGCATTACTTCCCATGGGTATGCCTATGCTTGTCTGAAAATCTAGTTACCGCAACTAAACTATATGAAGAAAGAATTTAATATGTTGACATAACTGATTGGATGCTATAATATCTTTATTATTTTTGGTGCTACCCCACCTAACTCGTAGGTTGCTTTTGTGCATTGGGTATCTCATTGTTTTATGAATTAATTATAATAAATTGTTATATATAGTTGAATGGTGAAGATTTGTATATAAGGTTGTGAAGTCATAGGTATTTATTGTTTTAGCGGTTTGCCTATGATTAATTTTGGATATATTATTTAAAATAAGTTAACTACTACCGATTATCAAATATGGGTTTATTTTTGGAAATGTTTTAGCCATTTTACCGTATCATGATCAAGAGGTTGATATTAGTTTTAATGCATTATCAGTCATGTTAGATAGTGGTTTTGTAAGCGCATGTTTACTAGCAATAAACGTTCTGAACTTTATAGGACTTTTGTGAAACTTGGTATGAGGTAAATGTGTGGTAATTGTGTACGTGCTTCTAATTTGATATTGTTAGATTTGTAGTATTTTGTTGTTTTTCCGTAATTTCGGGTAATGTCTGATTCGTATTCACGTATGTGTTAGATCTTTTGTCTATAAGACCCAGTTCATCTTGGATACAATATATATACAACTGTTTGCATATGATGGCTATGTTTTGGTTTGCTTTATCTACAGGTGTTAGTACATAATCATCATGCATCTTAGCTAGTAATTCTTTAATTCTATAATTTTCGCTTTTGTTTTTAGTAAAGTGTTTCATGTTTTGTAGAGTGCTTCTTGAGCAGCGTTTATTATTACATCTGTCCAAGTTGCTAGTTTATATTGTTCGTTTTTATATTTTGCGTTTAATTTGTTTATGTAATTTTGTAAACTACTTTAATATCATTAATTATTATTGGGATATTAGGTTTTTGTTGTGATCTATATTTTGGTCCATTAATTAAAACGTTTTCCAGCTTTTTACAATTTAAGACAGAGAGGTCCTCAGAAATAATATGTTTGCGAAAAGAATTACTAGCGCAATTACATTGGTAACCTTTATTATTGAAGTTTTTTATCCATTCATCTATATCTAAACTATTAATGGTTTGTTTCTAATTATAGATTTGGGTTGCAATAGGTTTATTATATTTGTAAAATATTATTGGTTTATGTCGGTGATTCATATGTTTAGTATTTGGCCAAGAGTTAGCGTGTTCATTAAATATTCCATTTAGGTCGATACTGTCTAGTATCTTATGCTTAAAATTAAAGGTTATGTTTTTTTTGTTTGGTTTTCTGACAGTGTTTTTCTTTTATTATATTTAGCCTTCCTTCAGCTAAATCTCCGACCAAGTCATGTTTTTGATTATTTTTATAATTATTGTTAGTGTTGATTAGAGTTTTTAATTGTTTTTTATTTAATTTATGCACTGTGTCGGATATATGTTTGTGTGTGGTTCCGTTCTCGTAGAATCTACGGAAATCAGTATCCTCGAGAGTGTTCTTAAGAATACGATTTGCTTTAGTTAGTGTGTTAGTTCTAGGTGTAACGTTCTATAAGTAAGCAAGTTTTGAAGAACTGTTACATTGCAGTTTTCTTTTTTAAGAAGTTCATTAGGACCATAAAGGGTTTTGGTTTTTAACCGCTTGATCCAGAATGCTTCTCTGTCCCTTCTGTAATTTTTAGCTTGTTGTGAGTCATTATTGGTGTTGATTGTTTCTATAATATGAATAGTAAAAGTTTTGCAAGATCCGATGTTGAAGTGTGCTGCTATTGATGATATAATGCTACAACTGCTACAAACTGCTACAAATGCTACTGCTACAACATAATGATAATGCCTCCAGGGGCTCCGTAGCAGGGGAGGAGGATACATGCCCCATCGGTGGATTTCCGGATTTGGACCTTGGAACTCCCTTTGACGTCGGCAGGGAGGACAATACTAATTATAACAATGATAATTCCTTCGATTATTTTTCCCAAAGCTTTGTTGCTAATCTACCTAACTGCACTGGTAGGAAATGTAATCAGCCTAATTGTAAATGTTGCGCACAATATTTGGAAGATTGTACATTTTGTGGTCACTATAACGATTCTAAATATAACATTACAACTCCTAGTATTGCAATGCCAGCGTCATGCAAAAGTAATAACGTAGTCTACCTACTTACATGTAATCAATGTGGTTTACAATATGTCGGAGAAACTGGAAGACAATTTTCCAAGAGAGTTAGTGAACATCGAAATAGTATCAAAAATACCCTTAAGGCAAGTTGTAAAAGACTAGCAATTCATTTCAACATGGGCACTTGTAAATCTTTCTCTGCACAGATAATTGAAGTGCTACCAAAAACGGGAGAAAAAGAAACTGACACTAGACACAGAAGAAATCGTGAAAAATATTGGATTAAAAGTTTGAAAACAAAATATCCTTATGGACTCAATGAGTTACTATATGGGGAAGATCCAAAACTATCCACGCTTTCTAATTTAAGCATAAAAACAGAAAGAAATAAAAACATGAATAAACACCGAACAAACAGAAAGCAAAAAATAACAAAAGTGATGAGCCCACAAGACATTAGCTATTTATACTTAAAACCTCGTAGAGAAGTTTTCAGGCTTATGACCACGTTAGACAATAAAAATATTGTTAAAATTGCTTTCTACAATGAAGCTAACAAAAATCATATATATTATGATCTAATTCATGACTTAGCACAATATAGAACAGAACTTAAACTTAAACAAAACATTACAAAACCTAAGAAAGACAATATTATAATTAACTTTAGCAGTAAAGCTATGGACAACATTAATTTCAAGGCTATTTTCGAGTCTAGTGCTAATAAATGGCCATATTATGAACATGTTAATACAACTGCGAAACCAAATATATTTTTTAAATATAATAAAACAATAGCACAAGATGTTCTTAATTATAGGCAGACCATTCAGAACCTAAATTGCGACAACTTCATAAAATCTTACTATGAAAACGGATTCACATGCGATTGTCATTGTTCGGAATATAAAGATAATTTTCATGAACATATCATTACTAGTGATCTCAACGTAATTGATACTGAATCGGTTCGACACATTTTAAGTTATGGACCAAAGTATAGATTAAATAAATTTAATAAGAAAGAAATATATGATTCCTTCGGAAAATCACTGCTTAAATAAATAAATAAAATACGTAAATATAAACTGGACACACAAAAACTTAGGGAATGGGCACTAGAGGTTAATAATAATTTCACAAAAAAACTTGACGAACTAGCGAACAATACTAAGTTTAAACTAAATACACGTATATTTAAGGAACAAATAAAAGAATGTAATAAATATGTAATCACTTTGGTGGACAAAGCGTCTCAGAATTTTGCTATTATTTGTAAACAATTTTACATTTACACTCTTCTCAAGGAGGTAGGTATGGTCGACAATGTTAATAACAACAATACCTACACATTAATAGATAATTTAAATAACTCTCAAATTATCAACATAACACAAAATAAAACACAAAAACAACCAGCCCCAACCCCCCTTAATCCTATCCCAACCCACAAACAAAAAATAATAACCACCCCCACCCCCCCCAAAAAAAATATATATAAAAAAAAAAAAAAAAAAAAAGCAAAACCGCAATATCTACAACCAAAAACGAATTATCCTTATTGATTATAGATAATAATAAGTCTAAACCACCACCCCCCCCCTAACAATTAAGGCAAGCAAGACCAAAATACGTATCTTTACAACATATACACATAAACTTAAACCACATAAAATAAATACATTTTTAAAAAAATTTTTTAAAAACAATAAGACTAAAAAAATGCATCCAAAATATAACAAAGTATATTGGGGAAATGGAGACCCTAAATACACAACCTACAATCAGTTAGATGTTTTCATAAAAATATCAACCATTCCCCCTTTACAAAACAACCTTTTTTTTTCTTTTCAATACATGATGACATAACTACAGTGAACGACGGCAACCAACTCAATACACAAAAACACAAAATGTACCCCAAGGAATTAGAACTTAATAAAGTAAATGCTAATGAATATGCCGCAAACGTTCTTGACCTAAGTATACAAGTAGATAAAGATAGCGGTACTTTTGAAACTCAGCTTTATGACAAGCGATTAGACTTTCAATTTAAAACAGTTAAATTCCCAGTTCCGCATACAAATATCTCTAAATCTGTCTTTACCAATATGATAAAAAGTCAAATAACTAGGATAGCCGACATATGTAGCAACAAAACCTTTTTTAAGAAACATACTAGCGACCTAGTACTTAGCTTGAAAGAAAGAGGATACTCAAATAAATTAATTAAATCTTGTATTTCAAACATAAAAAATAATAACAAAATAATTAATAAACGATTTAACATGAATTCAAATGACTACGTCGATATTATCAAAAATCAGTAACTATATCTGTCCTAATTCCTACAGTCTAATTTGGGCTTCGCCCACGTCTAATACCAGGGATAACACCCTACAGTCTAATATGGCTTCGGCCCGTCTAATACATGGTATCACCTTTTTTTCTTTTTTGTGTTTGCATGCATATATACTAAGTAGCACGTGTGAATGGGACCACGGGGCAGAAACGCATTTCAATTGATTTTTAATACGGGGGTTCTAAAAACCTAAAGCTGCAACTAGTATGTCGGTACGCCACTGACGACGCCCGCCGAATACTAGTATCAGTCTGGCAGAGTGGTCAGCGGTCAGGTCAGTGGAATGCACCTAACTTGTGTGACTGTGTCTGTAGCACATCATAATGGATGCTTTCATCTTTGTTACCTCTAGAAACCCCAGTTTTCTCGAGTAGCATCCAAAAACACCATATGCAGGCAATAGACTAATGCTCCTCAGCAACATGTCTAAACTTTCTTTTCTCAAAGATGCACTGTTAAAACTTTATCACTATTCTAATTGCAGACACCCATTTCTATCTGTCCTTTCTTCCTTCTATTGTTTTACAGTTAGCTTTTAAATAGGATTTTTGATACTATTTCTGTGTTCGCTGATTCTAGTTTTAAGTTTCACTCTGTTTCACCAACATACTGCAATCCACATCCGGTACATGTAATCAGATAGATTACATTACTTGAATTAGAATTGACACGTTTATCGTCATTGTTGATAATTGAGAATGCTTGGTTATTATAATACCCTTTAAATTCTGAGCCTTCTTTATATACAATGCAGCAGATGCATCGCTTGGCTTTACATCTACTACCTATGTTCAGTGTGGGGATCACGACCTGTTTATGTCCGGTACCTGTGTCTGCCTTAAGGTATGCCGGGAGGTTACCTCCAGCCCTGTCATCAGTCGCTTCCGGGGTGCTGTGACGGGTGCTTGAAAAGTAGAGCGTGAACTATCTCCTTCCGTATATGTTCAGATACACAAATCTTAGAGCCTGATTACTCTTTCGGTGAATTGTTAATGTCAGTCAGCTTGGTAAGCCGAAACAATACGGGACTGCTTCACGCTTCACCAACTAAACCATGTTTATGCCTGCTGCTTCAGCATGGTATAATGCGAGCATTACAGCGCAAATACTTCAGAAACTCGGAAACATTCTACAAACTCTCTTTATCTTGTTTTCAGCGACATCTTATGGTTTCATCATTGCCGAAGTGATTGCATTGACAGGCCTGATATTTGAGATAAAATGGCAATAGCTTTTCTTTTCGCACTTTTGCCAATTGTGCGTCAATTTACCGTTTTAACTAATTTATTTACATGTCGGACGTAAGCATTGTATTCTGAAAAAAACGTAAAAAACGAAATCTTTAAGTTTTCACCCCAATTACAAATTTGTATCGAAATGGGGTCAAAGGTTAATGCGTCTATCAAAAGAGTTTGATCACACCGTGCAGACAGAAGTCACAGGAGCATGGCCAGCCAGTTCCCTAGGTGGTCACTGATCCCGGACATTGCGCTGTCCGGCCGTGACTTGGCCTACCCAGTTCCCTAGGTGGTCAGTGGTCCCGGACTTTGTGCTGACCAACCGTGACTTGAGCCACCCATATAGGACTTTGGCTAGTTGTATGTGACTCGGCTACTGTGAGGAGACTTTGGCCACCCAGTCTAGACTTTGGCCACCCGGTCCGGATTTTGGCCGCCCGGTGCAGACTTTGGCCACCCGGTCCAGACTTTGTCTACTGGCGGCGGACAGTGGCTACCCAGCAAGGACTTGGTCCATCCGGATCGGACTCTGTCAGCTCGAATCGGACTTGGTACACCCGGGATGGACTTTTCTAAGCGGGTGGCACCAGCAAAAGCGTAGCGGAATGGTACTGGGTATACCGCCACATGTACCACATGTTTGAGACAAACCTTCAAGTAAAATCGATGTATTACTGCTGTGCATTTAACATACCGCTCTACACGTTTTACTTAAACACCGCACTTTAACTACTGGTTAACATTAATGTGGAGGCAGCAAAATCTGCTTACTGGCATTAGAACGATTTTTATGGATTTCAAGAGTTTTGGTAGAAGAGGAATTTTGAAGTTTAAGATGAAGGATTTTTGTATTAGTTAGTAATTGTTTCATAATTGTTGGTAATTGATTAATCGTTTCATAATTGCTAGTAATTGGTTGTGATAGGATTAATTGGCAACTGTCAATGATGTTCTGATACTGAGTAATAGTTTAGAGCCGAACGCTTTTGGATTTTCTTTTGGAATTTCGTTGGACCTAGCTACTTAAAATTTGAACTGTTAGATATGAGTTGATGAATATTTTGAGTCGCTGCATTTCTGTTTTCATATTTCTGTACATATCTGTAGGAACCGTTTCTTTTGTCTGACCAATTTGGGATTGTTTGAGTGACGCTGAATGCTTTGTGACGTTATCAGGGTTTCTACCTGAGTGCTTCGGAAAGGGAAAATTGAAAAGAAAATCGTCAAAACGGAGCCTTGAGAAAAGCCCAAATACAATCAAAGTTGACCCCAAAAGTTACGCAACCACTTTCGACGTCAAACTGAGTCGGCTCTCTGACGAAAACAAAGAGAGCCGACGAAAACAGGCATACGGTAGGAGCACAGCGATTGGATACTGGAAAAAAAGTAGAGCGCCCTCTGACGAAGTTGTGGCTGAAGTTCAGTTCGAAAAGAGACCTGAACTTCAGTTCGTGGGTTGGCAGTTGTTGTGACTAGTGGTGCATTTTACGCTTACTCTGTGAAGTTTGTACTGTGGACGGCTGTTACGCCGGAGGCTCTGATATAGCCTATTTTGGATTCTTGGTCGCGAAGATCTAAGCTCAGCAAGAGCTGCCTGTGGAGGATTTTACTACTTGTTATACCTGTGCACTGCCAACCCGGTTCTCTTTCTGTAATAGCTGTGATTATCCATCCGCCTGCTTCATCTCCTCAGTTGCCTGTTCCCGTTCGCCTACAGTTGGACCGAGCCACCTACCTCTACTTTTGGAAGGTAACCCTGTAAGTTTACAAGAGTTCAAAGTGATTAAAAAACTTATTTGAGATTGTTTAATGAGGAATTCTAAAAATAGGAAGACAGCTCAATCGTGATCTTGTATTCTCTGATGTGTCGTCTGTATTGTGAAGTCTACTAAAGGAATATTGTCCTTTTTTGTGTGGTGATTTAATTGAGTCTAGGTATGATCTTTGTTATGTAACTCAACGGCGGAATTTGAATGTAAAATGTATTTTTGTGCTTAATGTTGATAACCGTGTCTGTTTAAAATAATAGCTAGAATCATTAAAACCTTGTAAAACCTGCACGACTATTCCTGAATAGGTTTCTAGTTAGGTACTGGAATAACTGAATAATTAGTAGACAGAAGGACTGCTCAGGTATTCTAACCATAACGACCCCTGGTATTATACTTGTGTTATAATAGTGGATTTGGGAGGCTATAAGGAAATTAAACCAGTGCTCCATTATCCGGTAAACCAGACTAGTAGACCCCATTTTATTACATTAATATAAATATTAATAGATTAACGCTTTTAAGTACTCTAGTCAGTTAAGGTAATCAAAACCTTGTTTATTCTACTCTACTTCTTAATATTTGGACAATCGTTAAGATTTGTGAATTCCGCGACGGTGGATAGACAGAGCATGTGGTCTTTGTCTACTCGTTGTGAACTGCTTTTATTCGTATTGGATTTTATCCAGGTGCTGTTGTTTCTACGCCATTTTTTAAATTTAGGTAGTGCTGCTTTTCATTAATTAAAAGTAGGCGCGGTGGTTACTAGACTGTCTGACCTTTAATGCGTCAGATTTTGTTACCAAAATAGTACCTGCTGAATATAATTGCTACACAAATGCTGAATACACGCAAATCATGCTGTTGTCTACTTCATATCAAATCAGGAAAAGAAATTCCGCTGATATCAAATCAGGAAAAGAAGTTCCGCTGAATCTGAGTTCTTTGTTTACTTCTGATTCATCTCAGTTCGACAACAACAGTTCAAGATGGTCAATTTATGATAATACGATAACCGTTGCAGTGCAGACAATAAAGATCACTCCAGTATAAACGATTATTGCAGTGAGTACCAGCCACTGAAAAGATAAGCCAATACAATGTAAACCATTTGCAATGAGCAGCAGCCTAAATATAAACGACCAACTAGTTGCAATCAGCATAGTAACTACTAAAGCCCGGTTTATACTTGTCCGTTTGACCATCTGTCCGTTTGGGCGTTTGGGCGTAAGAAAATGTTCAACACTGCTCAACTTTTCTTACGCCCAAACGGGCAACCCCATACGGACAAACGGACAACTTCATTTCAATTGAGTCTGCGCCCAAACGGTCAAACGCCCAAACGCCCAAACGGACAAACGGACAAGTATAAACCGGGCTTAATAATTCCAATGTTCACCAGCTTGCATTTGGGAAGTCCGCGACTTTGTCCACTGGGAACAGACCTTGTCCACTGGGAACAGACTTTGTCCACTGGGAACAGACTATGGCTGACGGAACGGGACTGTCGGCTACTGAAGTCGGACTTTGTGCTGAACAGATGTGACTTTGGCCACCCAGTTCCCTAGGTGGTCACTGGTCCCGGACTTTGTGCTAGTGCGAGTTTGTGATAGACAAAAACGTGACTTCTGTCTACACGGTGTGATCAAAGTCTTTTGACAGACGCATAAACTAAGAGTATTCAATGCTTATATTTTAATAAACACTTATTGTGCAATTGAAAGCTTGAATATGTTGTAGAGGGGGACAAATAGAGTCAAAATAGAACATTAACTATTCAAACACTGACGGTAGGTGACAGTGACTAAAGCCATTATGCTTCTCGAGAATATTGCCAAAAACTCTGACTCTAACAACCTTTATTTTACAAGAGCCACCGAAGCATGCGTCAAGATAGGGTTGGTTGATGAAGAAACATTACCGAAGAAAATATTTTGGAGGTCCGTTTCTTGTACAGAAGTTTTCGAGGAGGCTTATGCATGTTAATGCAATTGACGGTAGTAGATATTAATATTGTGACTTTTTATAAATTGCAACAAAATCTTCAACTTTCGAAAAAAGTTCCAAATTTTAATCATTTTTTCATAAAATTGATACAATTTACTGAAAAAATTACGACGAAGTCAGAAATTTTTCTGCGCTTTGCCGTAAAAGTGGACATTTCTGCTTACACCTAGGTCAACTTTTTACCCATGTCCCGGCGGGAGGGAGCCTTCCGACTTTCTCTAGATCCTAATGTTAACCTATACATCGACGTATTTTAGCTGTTACAGGGATGCAGAAATCATCTACTTTCATTTTTATTTATTTCGTGGTGTATTTCAATCCAAATAATTTACAGAAAGCCATCTCAACTTGATACAGCAATCAGCACATAATAAATACGAAGAATTTCGGGACTAAAGAGATTCTTTGCAGGCAGATCTTCATGCAGATAGATGTCACATTCTTTCAGTCAGAAAATAAATTTAATCCAGTATTTATCAATTCTACCAAACTGAAAAAAGAAATAGCGCCCTCCCCACCTTAGAATCTTTCCGATCCCTTAAGGTACGAAATGCCATACAACTGTATTGAAATAAAATTAAAAAAATTAACTAAAACCGAGTGACAGCAATAATATCACAAAGCCAAGGGATCCCACAAAATATGCACGAACATAAATCTGACGCAGGGGTGGGATACATTAAGCTGAAACAGGGATGTTAAAACCGTCTTGTAAGGCAATGCGGACAAGGAAATACTTTTAAACCAAACTAAATCGAATTGCCCAGCATAAAAACATACTCAAAAAGTTATAACAAAGGAAAAATTAAGAAAAAGAACGCCAGAGTCAAAGCACGTCGCATGCACCTGCAATCCTACCTCCTGCACCAATTGCGTTTCATTCAGCACCTCCCGACCTTTGATGACACAAACAATGGTGCATTCTAGAAAGTAGTTCCGATCCTGCCGCAGGATGGTATTGACTTGCTCTGTTTCCTGCAATAACAAACGTAAAAATTTCTATACATAACGTCTTCGAACCTACACTATTTTGCCCATTTATTTTGCTATTATTGTTTTATTTCTATAGGTTGGTGAATAATTTATGCATTTTTATATTTTGGGTGTTTTATTGTTTACCAGCAAAAGACATGCCTCCAATTTCAGCTTAAGCTGAGGAAAATGCAAAGAAACTTTGGCATTTGATTACCTAATTAAGTTATTGGCCTTTGTTTACACTAGAACGTGCCTGTTTATATTTCAGCCATTTCAAAAATTAATATTTCGTTTCGGTAAATTAAAGGTAAACAGTTATTGAAAATATAGCAAACTGGCAAACAGAATATGTTTTTAGTTGACGGTGTCACTCTTCCAAATAGGTGTTGATGACAGAACTGACAGAATAAATAGTGTCGTGACATTGTAAAATGTTAGCTGAACTAGTAATAGGTGGAGGATATCCAAGTAAGCTTAGCTTTCACTCTTGCGCTTACAAGAAGATTATTGGCAATCGCTGCCGACGCTATCCAGGCATCTTAGCAGAAATAATGATGATAGCAGGCGATGTCCTGCGATAGAACATGCGGTGAGAAATTTAGATAAATTTAAGTAAATAGTTAAAATTCAATCGTAATCCTTTGTATACTTCCGGCTTCCGAAGCAGAAATGTGTATCTGTTTAAGTTTAAGTTTAAATTAAGTCGGATCTACTTTTCTTATATTATTTCTTATTATTATTATTATTATTATTATTATTATTATTATTATTATTATTATTATTATTATTATTATTATTATTATTATTATTATTATTATTATTATTATTATTATTATTATTATTATTATTATTATTATTATTATTATTATTTTATTATTATTATTATTATTATTATTATTATCCAGTTTAAGCATTTGTAACGAAAATAAAAAATATGTGTGCATTTCGTAACTGGGTTATTTGTGTGTACTGCAAACATCATCAAAATATCAGAGTAACTCTTGAATTAATCGTTAGAAATTATCGAGACTAGGCTCACTGAAAAGAGCAGGCTAAGGGGGTCTGAGAAAAGTTTTTCTAATGGTTTAAAGGATCTAGTTCTGGCACGAAATTTATAAGAAAACCCCGACCCATCCTTCCTGTGTTTATGTGAAAATGACTACCTACCGATTTATCATAATATCTTTTCATGTAGCCAAGTGTGGTGTTCCAAAAGGGTATCATTTTGAAGAAGACACTCAGAAAGTCTCAGAAAGCTTTTTTATACACGACCTGTTTAGTTATCATTCTGTTTTGATTCGACAAAGAAGGACAGTTTTGACTTCTGTAGGCTGGGTCCACAACAGTCAAACTCTTCTCGAAACTGTCATTATAAAAATCGCACGCCCTAACCTAAAGAGCTGAAAATAACCTCTTGTAAATGAGCAGGTCGAGAAGTCATCAGGAAACTTTTTCTGACCCAATTAATTCAACTTAAAGTTCTCTAGCTAGAGTTGAAATTCGATCTTTTGTCAGAATAAGCCTCAATGGCTAAAATTGTTCCGTTTTCCTGAATATACTGATCTACGTATGATTTGTAAGTATGCTTGTAACTATGCTTGTAATTGTGCTTACCTACGCAACACTGTGTATAATATGGTATTTGTAATAATCCGTTTGAGGATAATACTTTTCGTATGATTAGTTTGATCAAATTCTTCCGAAACTGACTTTCAAAAGATGTACAGTTTGACTTGTCTAGTAATGGTGAGCCTTGTATAAATGTTCATGGGTTTCTTTTGTTTGCTTGTAAATTATAACTGTATTTTAATTAATTGATATTGCTGTTATTATCACGTTCACATCCGCTCACCAGAAATTTCAGAATCAGTCAATTTTAACCCTTTTTAGTTTGCCGCATCATACTTATGGGTTTCAGTCACAGGTCCCCTCCAGGCTGAGTTTTGCTAGAGTTTTGTGTTTGAGAGAAGTGAGTATGATAGTGTGTATGTGAGAAAAACACTCCGTAACTGGCCAACAGTGGACGCTTGAGGCATAAGAGAGGGAAGCCCCCTCCGAAGAAATGAGTGCATAAGTTCCCCTCCGTTCAAATATTAAGGTTTAGTTAATATTACTGTTCTTTTAGTCCTAGGATCATAGCTAATCGTAGTTTTGCATAAAGTTTTAGTATTAGCTCGGTATCTTGTATAGTTCGTCTTGGGCTCTTGGCCCCTCTTCGTATTACGATTCGTCCTCTTCTTCGTCTTTCGTTTTCTTCATCTTCGGCTATTCTTTTGTTTCCCAATGCCAGACTTGCACACCAGGAAAGCTATAGAATTGGATTTCGGGATAAAGCCACTTCAAAACAAAAGCGAAATAAAACTTTATAGCCGTGGCATTAGGGGTAATTGAGTCCACTTGAAACTCAACCCCAGGACTCCAAACGTTACGTGATCTGGGTGATGGATTGCCCATGTGCATTTTCTAAAGGGGACTTGGGAAGAGGCGGAGTCTTCTTCCCAAGAAACGAATCAACGATAGAACTGCAAAAGCAAAAGCAGCCAATCATCGTCAGATGATTGCCAAAAATTCAAAATTCTGAGGAACAAACTCAAAATTTCAGTCTGTGCCTTTGGGTTGGTAGCGAACGGTAGCTCTCTTGCCTGGGACTTTTGGGGGAGATTTTGTCAGTCACAGACACTCCTTGAGAATGGTCGGTTGAGAGAGGCGTAAGCCTCTCTCCAGATAGGCTATCCCCACAAAATTTTGTCCAATTTGGCTTATAGGTTGGGATTTGAGTTCCTCCTGGTTGGGATGGTTGATCCAAACTGGAGCTGGCTTCAGAAGCCACTTTCAGCTTATTCTACTTTAGGTTGAATGGACCCAACGCCCTTTAGGTCTTGATTTAATACTTTGTTAGTGCGAGTTCTAAAAGTAACCAAAAAGGATCTACGCAACCCCTTCTCGACAAGATTGAGAATTACGTTAAAATCATGCATCTCCCCGCCTTAGTTTCGTTCGAATTGTTTCTCTATTGCTTTTGCTGTATATGTGCTAATATCGGTTGATATTAGCTGGATTTCCCCGGATTTCCTGAGAAGGAAATTCGGGAACTCTTGTCATTGGTGGGGGATTTCTGTTGGAAATCCCCCCTCAAAATTCTTGCTATTCTTTCGCCGAGAACTCTGTTCTTTTAAATTTTCGCAAAATTATCGCCTTTTCTTCACCTTTCACGATTTGTCTATCTGGTGGTTTTAACCGACAAGGTTTTAACCCATTTGATTCAGTTCTAGATCGAGTCGCCTTCGGGCTCTGCTTCTCTGCTGCTCTCCGTCTTTTGGTTCTCCAGATCCTGGTCTCCTCTGCCTTGCCGCGATCTCCTGGTCCCGGCCTCTTCTGCACTACCATCCGGATATTAATGTCGCCCGGTTCTTCCTGCTGACCCTCCAGTGTGAGTGTATCCGTGGATCACCCCTGGCCCTTCTCCCTGGTTCTTTCAGTGCTGCTCTATCCGGATCTGCTTGGTTCCTTGCTCTTGTCAGTGCGTAAGACTCTGTTTCCAAAATTACGGCGCTTTGCCAGTTTCAGCAACTCTTGCAGTACATTCCTGTGCTCTAACCTACCTGAGAAGCCTCTTGATCTGGCTTAGGGTCGCACCTTTGTTAGTTCGGACTGCATTTGGGATTTGGATTTGGGTTGGTTGTTAATCCGAAGTTCCTGATCGAAGCGAAACTAGCTTTAAAGCAAATATTAACTTTCATATTGTCCTTTTGTAAAATGCATTCTCAGGTTTTCTCTGAAGCTGTCTGTTTCATAACCATTTGCACTGTCTTTGCTAAACTAGAATCTGACAAAGTTCTCTCTCTTTAAATTCGTCAGTTAAAGTTAAACCTTTTACCAAATTTTACAGGTCTCCTCTTAGCAGAGGACAGAGTAGTCGTTAGTTCTCTGAGGGTGCGGTTTATTAGCGACTATTCGTGACCTGGGTGGGACGGGTGGACTTGTGCACATTTCAGGTGCACATAGGCAGCATATTGGGAACCTCCCCCCAATCTCCCGGAACAGAGTATCGTTGTGTGTGACTGCGAATCAGTTCGCAGTTTATAAGGAGTCAAGAGACTAAGTGTGAGTGTGCGATTGTGTGCGTTTGTGTGGCAACCAAAAATTTAAAATATCAACCTAACCAAAATTTCTTAGGTTTCAGCTCAAACTTTCTCCTAGGGTTTTCCGAGTAGGGACTTGTTTACTGACGGTAGTTCGAGAATTCTGGTTGGTTTAGTCGGTGAGCGGATTCAATTACCAGTATATAGCCAGCAATTGTAAGAATTGTGTCTGTCTGTTTCGTCTTGGTCGAGCCTTGGTCTTGTGTCTTCGAGTGCGACGGTTGTTCCGATTTCAAGGTTCTTTTCGTCTGTGCAGTGACCCCTGGTACCGACCCCTGGGTTTCAGTCAAGCATCGTAACTGTTCTCTAGATAATTACTTCCCCTGAGGCGAACTGTTTGGATTAGGTTTGACCCACACTAGGCTAGCTTAGTCCTTAGACCTAAGAGCAGATCTCCATCTTCTCGCCGTCTGCCTCTGTCTAACAGCAAATTAGGCCCCCGTTTTTCATCCTAGATCCCAGCCCCTTTGTTACACATTTTAAATATATAAAAAGGATTGTTTTGAAATTCAAATACAAAATATTATTGATTTAGATCTCAAGGTTTAGATGAGGATACATCAATAAATGCTTGTGTATAATTTTGTGCATAAACAATCTTTTTATATGCTTTAGCGTATAAAGACTAAAATGTTTTTGAATATATTGGTAAAAGCTACTTTTATCAAGTGTTTATAAAGTAAAACAATGCTCAAAAAAACTTGTTGTCGAAATAGAAGACAAGCACACCAACTGCTCAAATTCAGGTATGTCTAATGGAAAGCTCGAGATTATCCTGACTCTACTAGATAGAATTGAAATTTGAGTAGTTGGAGATTATCTCGAGCTCACAATTATCTCAAGCTTTATTTGGTACAATGCTAGGTGGAGATAATCTCCAGTTAACCTTAAGTGAATCTCGAGAACATCTCAAACTCGAGATTATTTCTTTTGGTGCAATCCAGTGTTATGGGGGGTCGCGATTTCCTACCATCTCCGATTTTTCTCATTTTAGCATATTTGTAGTCCTTATGGGTACTCAAAACAAGACAAATGCGTTGCAAAACTTTTAATATCATCCACAATAGCCCTCCAAACCTGACCCCGTCACGACGCCCCACATAGGAAAATGAAAAAGTTAGGAAATTTTTCAGATACTAAAAGCTTGAGCGCTGTGTAAGAGCAAATCAGCTACAACTTGGTGTCAACCTAATTTGGAAACTTAATTAGCACGGTATTTTACTAGAGCTTTATTTTGCATATAATCAATCCCTATCGGGAGTTTTCAGTAAGCTCACAGTTTTGGTAGCAGAAATTTCGGTTTTCCTCAAAACTAGCGATTTTTCGCAAATTTCATGTTTGCTTCTTTGTATGTAATTCAGCCAAAACTCCAGATATTTCAATAAAATTTTGCGTGCTAATAGGCAGGCACAATGCCAGCGTGTATGTAAAGTTTCAGCCCAATAGACTATGTTCAGCGTCGGTTACTTTGTACGATATCATGGAGGAAAAAGGCAAAAAATGTCAAATTTTCAACTTTTTCAAATATAGCCATATTTTATATAAAATTGAAGCTCTTGATGTCCTGAACATTTTATTTTGCACCAAGTCTCTACAAAGCAGTATGAGAAAGTTAGAGCGACTTAAAGTTTGAAGTAAATGACAGTCGGAATGAGCTTGTCCAAATCGCTCAAACGCCGTTTCTCAATCATTGCTTGGCTTGCCATTGTAATTTATGCAGTAATAAATACGTACAGGTAAAGGGTTTTAATTGATGTGTTGGTCATGGTTTAGTTGATACAGTCATCAATTTATTATTTGTCACTCTCGAACTCGTGTCGCACACGCGAAGCTTCCCGTACGATGAATGTACATATCTGCGAATGCACTAAAACCGTGCTACAAAAAGTCATGTATTAGAAGCTTACTGAATATAGAAAATTAAAAATGTTAGTTCAAATTTGAAGGGGCCAGAGCAACTTTGTAACGATTGTAGAAATATCAACTGAACGAAAATGTACTGGAGTGAACAGTTTAGCTAGTGTATATGCGCAAAAAACACTGCATTGATGTACTAATTGTTTATCCCCAAACATTTGGTCCACCCGGCCGATCTCCTAGATCAGGCCGGGGCCGGACGGTCAGCCATCGGCCTGCCGGCCGTACAGGTTTAGATAAAAGCATCCGGGCTGACTCCTTTCGAAAGCTCAGGTGGCAAAATTGGAAGAAGAAAGTATAGAAATTGGTGCCTATAATGAAATGATAAAATAACTGTATAGCTTAGGCTAAAACAAGATTATGGGCATGTAATCGAAGAGTGTGGTTCCATTAAGTATTTTTGATGGAAACACCCTACCTAAGAGCATAAACTGACCTAAAAATCAACAGACCACGCATTTCTTTATTTAATTCACAGAGAAATAGAAATTACATAGTGCCTACAGACAGTATAGCTCAAAACAAAGTTAATTTTTTGCGAAGTTCGCAAACCCCGCGAACTTCGCGAAGCAAACCAAATCTCGCCTAAATTTAGAGAAGTTCGCGAAGAAGTTAGCAGACTTCGCGAAATCGTTAGCTAGCTAATTTGAGGGGCTTTCTCCATATCTACCAAAAATTGGCAAAAAATTTTAAACTCTAATTTGGACTAGATTTTGTGGCTTCGCGAAGTTCGCATAATTTCGCGAAATTCGCCAAGAGTTTACCAAATTTCTCGTTGATTTTGGCAAAGTTTGAAGAAATCTCGCTAAAATTTTCGCGAACTCCGCAAAAGGTCACTAAAATCTACGCGAAATTCGCTAAAATCTCGGCGAAGTTCGCGAGAACTTCGCTAAACCGTAGCGAACTTCGCGAACCAACAAAATCTTGATTCCATATTAGATTTTAAAAATTGCCAATTTTTGGTAGATATGGAGAAAACACCTCAAATTAGCTAGCTAAAGATTTCGCGAAGTTCGCTAACTTTTTCGCGAACTTCTCTAAATTTAGCGAAATTTCGTTTGCTTCGCCTAGTGTGCGGAGTTGGTGAACTTCGCAAAAAATTAACTTCGTTTTGAGCTATACTGTATAATGAATTGATAAAATGACTGTATTCCTTATAGATTAAAACAACAACTTTGTGGGAATGTATTCGAAGAGTGTTTTCCTGATTTTTGAATTGGATATTTTTGATGGAACAATCCTACCTAAGAGCATAAACTAACCTAAAAAATCAACAGACCACGCATTTCTTTTAATTGACAGATCAGGTCTAATAATACAAATAATTAAACAGGGACCAAAAACAAAAACTTACAATATTACCATAGCAACCTAATTTCACAGTCGTACAAGACTTTGTCACTTACAGTTGTTGTTGTTGTTGTTGTTGTTGTTGTTGTTGTTGTTGTTGTTGTTGTTATTGCCGGGCTACTCAGCCAAGAGGCTATATGAGGGCGCTAACCTTTGTCTCTCCCCATCAGTCATAGCTAGTATGACTCTCGCTTCGTCGCCTGAATGCTGTCCCACAATGGGAAGCTGGAGCAGACACCTTCTTGGCCTTTCGGCTCCGGTAGTAAGACATCCATTAACTGCTCATACGCAAGGTAGAGGAGCACAGCATCTTTCGACACTCCAAGCCCCAAGCGCAGATGGGGTGGGATCAGAGACAAACCCGGAGAGTTGTGTGATCCATTTTGAGTACATGACTCGTTGCACCCACTACTCCCTCGCAGGAGGTAGGCGGACCACATTGCAGAAGTGCTGGTATATCCCAAGGGGGGGGGGTACCTTCCACCGGGAACTCCGCGCCCTACTCTTGACGATAAGTGGATTAAGGGTTCTTTAGCGTGCACTGCCCCCAGCAAGGAAGTACACGGGCCCACCAATTTAACGCCTCATCCGACCGGCGGAGCAGTGACCTAAGTTTCTTGCTCAAGGAAACAATGTAACGTCATTATGGCTAAGGTGGGAATCGAACCTCGGACCTTTCGATCCGAAGTTCAGAGCCTTAGCCATTCAGCCACACGTCACGAGCCACGCGTCACGTACAGTCAGTGACGACAATTAAAAATGAATTATAAGCGACGTTAAATTTTCAATTCATGGAAAAAGCTGGCACTGATGTACATGCAGATCCTGTGTGTAAACACATAGAAAGCTGTGGCTAGTGTTTTAGAACAGCCAGGCAGCCGGCATGCACGGAACGGCTGAGTAACTGACCGTTCCGTTCAACCGGCAGCCCAACACAGATAGTTGTCGTTAGCACTGCAATATGAGCAAAGAAACGAATTTTTACAAAACAAATCCACGACACAAGGAGGCGGAACACTGTTTGCAATTGCATACGGATTAAATATTCCTTTGAACAACCCAAAGAGAGCTGGCTTCCAACTTCTAATACCCCTCCCCTGAATACGCCCATGGCTTGTGCCATTAAGAAATTTCCCAGGCCGAGAAGGGAAAATCCTGCCGCTCCAACAACCAGGCCAGGCCGGTCACCTATTCAAGGCCCGGGCGGGCACAACTCTAGTAGGTAGGTGGCAAAAAATCTACAAACTAATTTTAAAATACTGACTCCACAAAAACAGGAACAACAAATATGGTCTACCCTCCTCCACAAAACCTCTTTGTTCTAGTAAACGCCAAACATAATGATACATTATTTATAAATAAAAAATCTGACTAAAAACGAAATAACAACTGCAGTATCACAAAGCACATAAATCTCGCAAAATATATTCACGAAACTATTGTGAATCCAATGGTGGGGGGTTAGAAATATAAGCTGACACAACAATGTGAAAGTCACCGTTTCTTGTGAGCTGCAATGGGAAAAACTAATGTCAATTTCCTACGGTCTTTTCGCAGAAAGAGCCAAGTCCAACCTATGAGTCAAAAGCAATATTAAAATAAGTTTAAAAAATAATTTGTTGGTTGGATAGATCTAAATTTTTTGTCCACGTTTAACTCCGCCAAAAGACCGTGGCAAAAAAACTGGACCATCAGTACCAGCAATAGTTCGAACTGTCGGGAAAAATTCAGGGGGCGGGGGGAAGAGTTCGGGATTTCCGGAAAACCGGAAAAAACGGTTTTCAGGCTAAATAAGCGTATTCGTCCGGATTTTCGGTTCTCTGCAGGTACTGTTTCTCGATCAACTGCTCGATGGTTTTCTTGATTAACGGCACTTCAGGAATAAATCGTGATCTAGATTGACAGATAACCTAAAAATGTAGAAAAAATTTAGAAAAAATTTAGAAAATAGTAGAAAAGTTAGTGAAAACTAAACTACTGTAGCAAAATGCATCTATCAAAATATTAAAATTAGTACAGAATTATTCTAAAATATTAAATTCTAAATCTATAACAAAACGTGAGGGTGCATAACAAAATCCCTCTCCTGTAGTTACGTAAGGCTTTCAAGAAAAGCATAGGACAAGAGCTCGAACTGAAAGTTAAAACACAAAACAAAAAGCATGATAATTTGTAGAAAAAGTCTAAAACCAAAAGCTTTAAAAATACAGAACAAATGACAGAAATAAAGATTTACATAAAGAAAATGAGGTAAACGAAGGATAGCAGATGATGGGGCTCATAATATGATTAGAAATAAAAAATTATTTAGAAGTATGAGGTAAACGCAGGCTAGCAGATGATGGACTTTATGATTAGAAAGAAAAATTTATTTCGAAGTAAAATAAGATTTATTTAGAAGTAAAAAAGATTTATTTAGTAGTCAAAATAAAGATTTTTAAAAGTCAAAGGCTTTCGCATGCACCTCCAATCCTACCTCCTGAACCAACAGGTTGTGTTTCAACACTTTTCGAGCCTTCATGATACGAACAATGGTACACTCCAGGAAATATTTCCGATCCTGCTGTAGGGTGGCATTGACTTGCTCGGTTTCCTGCAACAAGAAAAATATGCGATGATGAATATTTTTTACATCATAATACTATCTACACTGAGAGAAGTTCTGCATGAATACGTGCATAAACGGCAGAAAGATTAAAAATGCAAAAAATTTTATAAAATCAAAACAAATACAATTAAAAATCCAAACCTTTTCAGCCTGTTTCTGTATTACAGGAGCCACCAGTTTAAACTTGGTTCGCTTATTACTGTAGTCCATGTTCAGGGTGAGCACAGTAGATTCACCAATAGCGTCAGGCTAAAAACAATAAACCCAGAATACAATAAAACGAATTATTACTATGAAAAAATAACAGAAAATTATTCAGTCAGTCACAAGATTTCCCGTAGACTAGCCCTATAGTTACCAAAAAGAGCTTGCGACCGGAAATATGAAATGCCTACTGATAGATTACAAGCATAAAAAGAACCCAGCTCAGGGGGGGGGGAATAGAATGAAAAAATTTTGAACGGCAGTTGGGATCCGAACCACCGACTATCCGGTCCCAATCGTGCTGCTCAGACCGTTCGGCTATAACTTTTACCTGGAAAAATCAGCTCAAGCAGACCAGCGAGCGAGAGGGAGAGCTACAGTACTCCCCAACTCTACATTAGTCAGCATTTCTAATCTATTCCCCCCCCCCCCCTTTCCCCAGCAATTTAGCATCAAATTTCCATTTCATGTTTCACAGCTATCAAGCCTATATCATACCGGAGTACTGCTATTGACCAGGCCGGAGTCAACCAGTGACTTCACATTCCTACAGAGCATATCCGTAGCCAGCTGTGTGCTGGTCTGTAACAGCTGCACCGAGACACTGTCCTGGTCGTTGAAGTGGAGCAGTATGGAGGCCTGATGCACAGACATGGTGATGGCATAGCTCCGTTCCAGATAGTTCAACTTTAGATCCACTAAAAGAAGATAGCTGTACCAACTGAAAAAAGTAGTTCAAAAATCAGTAAAACTAAAGCATTTATGTACATCCAGAAAATGAGGTAAACGCGGAAGCTACCGCGCCCATTGGCTCTCTCCTGTTTCGGACTAAGGCTTCGGCCTTAGTGACTGCAGGCAGGCGTTTTTCATTATTTCTCTATGAGTAAAAATAAGCATAGGAGAAACTCTAGGGGGTGGGGGGAATTCTCGTGCTAATGATAGTCTTGCTGTTGCGCTTTGTTCGTTCCTTTTCCCAATTTCGGCTTCATGTAAAAAACTTAACTCGATCCTTCCTTTTCTGAAAGACATAAAAAGGTGATACTAAGCCACTAAAGTTCCTACCATAGGCAAAGCTATACAACCAGGTAAGCTTTCGACCGCTGAAGTTCTTATTGTAGAATTCTTCAAACTAAAAAAACATAAAAAGTAAAGATTACGTTAATTAGATAATTAATTAATTAATTAATTATTCTAAATAACAATGAAGTGTATATCGACAAAATTTTAGTGCTTGTCATTTCTGCTTCTTCTTGTCAAAAACTGCCCGCTCAAAATAAACAACTCAGGATGACCAGTCAATAAAGCAAACTTTTCTGCAGTTTTTATAGAGAAAAATGTTGTAGTTAACTACGGTACTAGTTAGGGGTATGAGTGGGGGAGGGTAGGAAATTTTTGTATGATCCATAAATTACAACAAAACTTCATTTTAGAAAGTGCAAAGTACACACCATTTGTACTGAGGGTTGGAGTATCACAGGAACAGAGAAATTAGAAGCATGTGCTTGAGTGGACAGGGGCCAGGCACCCGCCTAAAAAACAAATACATAAAAAACATCACAACTCCAAACTAAATCTCTAAAAAAACACCGGAACAACGCCAAAGCAATCGATGTAAGCAGTCCGCTTTGCAAAGTTCTTTTTCACAGATCGAAAAATGTACAAAAAAGTTTCAACTTCCAACAGTGTCTTTCAACAATCAACAACTAGAAAACGGAAAATAATGGAAAAATTATCATGAAAAACGAAAGATCCGTAACAACACGCACTTGTAAGACTAGAATCTGAAATCCAATATCCAAGGCCAGAGAACTCTCCTCCAAGTAGGTGTGAAACCTGTCCGTTAGGGTTTTGGAGACACCAATATCCGTAAACATGCGATGCAGTTTACTGGTAAACTCGTAACCGCAGGCTTGCTGAAACAAACATCAAACAAATCAATCAATCAATCAATCAATCAATCAATCAATCAATCAATCAATCAATCAAATCAATCAATCAATCAATCAATCAAATCAATCAATCAATCAATCAATCAATCAATCAATCAATCAATCAATCAATCAACTATCACATCAATCAATCAACTATCACAGAGAGTACTTATACCATACGTCCAATTTGTAGAAATGTTTCCGTCCACAAAGCAACAGCAAGCGGGTCTTCAGACTATTAAGGCCGGTTGTTCCGGACAACGAAATGAAAGGATAGGCTTAGACCAGTCCAAGGACTTGATGACCAAAGTCTGTTAAAGCAATCCCTTTAAAAGATTCATTCGGTATAATACGTACCTTTAGTTTATTGATCATACACTCTTCAGCGTCCATAGACACAGACACCCCGTGAATGAGCCGTTGGGCCAGCATGCGAGAATAGAACTGAAACATGATAACAAATCTGTGTACAAGGAAATAACATTAATACAGTGAGTCTATTAACAATTTTATAACTACACATGGTCAACAGACAACCACAAAGTATAGATGTATACAGGGGCGCACTTAGGGGGGTGGGCGGCCGCCCCCCCCCCCAAACCAGAAGTAATAGAAAATTTTCATTGTCCGCGCGTAGCACGGACATAAAATTTCAAAAAGTTTCGCGCCTGGCGCGAAATTGACTTCATTTTTGCTTAATTTATCCTTATTTCATCGTTTTAAACTTTTGTAACATTTTCAAAAATTTTGGCGCCTTCGACGCGAAATTTATTGCACGTTTGCTTAATTTAGGCTTATTTTTGCATGTGAAACCTTGTTTTCAAAAATTATTCAACTTCTGGGAGGCTTCGCCTACCCAGACCCCCAACTTTTTTTGAGATCCGCCCCCCCCCGAAAAAATTTCCTATGTGC